>JABUQX010029861.1:65000-74004 GCA_015478945.1 Trachelipus rathkii
ATACAAATTACAACCAAAGCTTATAGCATCCCTGCTCCACTCCGCTATTAATATTAAAGTATTTTCAACTCCATATATTCTTTCACACGCTTTACTACTAGTCATACACACTTTTGATTCCATTCAAAAGCTTACCACCAACACCATATATCAATAACACCTGCCATAGAGCTTCTGTATTAATCATTTCATACGCCTATTTGCAAATACAAAAAAACCTAAATGCAATTTATTCTTCTCCTCCCTCATTTTTTCAATCATTTTTTTCAATGTAAAGATTTGATTCACACATCCTCTGCCATGTATAAGCCACCTTGTTCTTCACAATCAGTAATTCAGTCACTCGGCGCATTCTTTCGACCAAAATAAAAGTATATATCTTCCCTACTACACTTAATAAACTAATTTCCCTTTAATTCCTACAGTTACTTTTATCTCATTTACCCTTCTTAGGAGTACTATTATATACTCCTCAATCCCTCGGAACTATACTCTCCATAAACATTTTGTTACACAACTTCCAAATCCAATCAATCACCATCTCACCTCCGTTCTTGACCATTTCACTGGTAATTTCATCTACACCTGCAGATTTACCATTCTTCAACTTTCTCGCTCTACACATTACTTCCTCCTTACTAATGACCTCATACCCAAAATACTATTCCTTGCCCATCACCCACACATTCACTATCACCTCTTCATCACTGCCAATGTTATGCAGATTTTCAAAGTCTTACCACACTCTAGTCCCACATTCATCTCATATCAGTTCACAAAGCACCATTCCTATTTATTATTCTAAGCATCAAATTTTCCCTTATTTCACTTATATATATATATATATATATATATATATATATATATATATATATATATATATATATATATATATATATATATATATATATACTATATAGCTACTTATATATATATTATAAAAAGATTTATAGCTTGATCGGCAGGGTAGACAATAGGCTATGAACATTCCAAGAAAGAATGTAACGGATTAAAAAGTAACGGAGAAAAAAATAACGGAACTTATTCGGAGCGTGACATGAAAATACTTGAAGTCGTTACTCGTTACTGAAAAAACTAGTTCCGTTAATGTGGGAGTAGCGGAATAACGGATATACCCCAAACCCCCCTACCGTACGCCCTTATATATATATATATATATATATATATATATAACATAACCTTATATATATATATATATATGATTATCAGAAAAAAAATTTGATATTTCGTCAGAATCCGGTATACTCAACTACTACCAAAAAAAAAAAAAAATTTTTACACTACATTTTTTCAAATGCATTTTCCCCTCACCAGCTAAGTTCTAAGGACACAAAGAATAAATAAACACAAAATTAAAACTCTGGGAAAAAATTCAAGACAAAACACAGGAAAAAGGTGTTCACTTTTAAAATTATTTTTAGTCTAGAAAAAACCAAGACCCTCCCCCCCTATAGTGCATTAGAGCTATGGGGTCATTCCCCATCAAATCAACACAAGGTTTTAGCCTCACCATCTCTGATTTCCATGAAATTTTCAAAATTTAGAATTTTGAACTGAATAATCCCGAATTATCAGTGACCGGGCCTCTAACCACTAGGCCACAAGAAAAATCTTGGAAAAATGTGAGACCAGCATATATTCAAATTAAGATAGCAACTCTTCTAGTTAAGCTAGAACAATTAGAGTGATGGCATTTTGTAGCATTTTTCAAGGTCTTTTCAATGATATATAACAATATTGATTGAGGAAAAAATATTTTTTTTTCAAAATCTACCTCAAATTTGAACAATTTTGTTTTTTGTAGAAGTACATGATTAAAAATTTTCAAACAAATTAAGCAAATACCTTTACATGTTAAATGTCTAGCAAAGTTTAGTTATGGAATGATGAAGGTTTCATATTTTAAAATATTTATTACAAAGCCTGGTTGTTTACAAAATTTTTTTGCCTAAACAACACCTACCTTTCTCCTTTATAAACTGATTTACGTAATATTATATATATATATATATATATATATATATATATATATATATATATATATATATATATATATATATATATATATAATATATATATATATATATACTATATATATATATATATATATATAAATATATATATAAATATATATATATATATATATATATATATATATATATTAGGGATGTGCGAATATTCGAGTAAGTATTGATATTGGCCCTATTCGGCCCAAAATACCGAATATTGTTATTCGACCTTTGCCGAACTGACCGGGCGAATATTGAGCTTTATAAACAATAGAAATTACGTCAACATAAGGGAAAGTTATTTCAATTTAAAACTGAAATTTTAGAAACTTATTTTCAAAAAAATGAAAATATAGCCAAATTTTGTAGCCAATATGGCAAAAATCTTTGTCATTTGTCAGATTAGGGCCTTTGACATTTTTCAATATTCTAAAAAGTAAGAATTCATTTAGTGATACGGGATAATGGGCCAAACATGGTAGCTGGTATAAAGGAGAGTGGCTTGCTATCAATTTTCATGCTTTATTCACATGTTTCAACTATGCATTCACGATTCAATATTATGTCAGAAATCTGTTAAAGATATTTTATTTACTTGCAGAAGCATATCCTCTCATTTTCACCATTCAGCAACGGCAGCTGCAAAGCTTAAAACTTTACAGATGCAGCTGAATGTCAAACAGCATAATTTAATTCAAGACGTTTCTACACGCTGGAACAGAACTTATGATATGCTTAAAGATTGTTTGAACAAAAAGTTCCCCTATCCATATACGCTGCTGAATGAAATCAGAAAATGTTGACTGATTTCCAGTGGCAAAATTATTCCATTTACTTGAGCCATTTGACAACATCACTAAAACAAGCATTAACGTGAAGTAACAGTCGCCCAAGTGATCCCTTCCATTTTAACAATAAATCTATTTTTAATTTTAAAGGCAATTAAAAGCAAAAGCCTCAGTGTAGAATAATTACACTCGTTGAAGAGCTTAAGAAATCAGTAAAAAAAAGACTCTAAGTTTCTGTGATAAATCTTTGTGTGTAGCTACTTTCTTAGATCTCGATTCAAGCTAATTTTTCAACATGTATCAGATGAATCAGTAAAAAATATGGTTGGGGCATGGAAAGAAATGCATGAAAATTTAACTCCTGACTCGTCTGCTGACGGTGATTCACGTAGTGGGGAAAGTGAAGCTGAGCTGAAGGTTCCATTTTCACTTCTTTAATGGATTGTTTAAAGAAATTGTGGCATCAAAATCGTCATACAGAAAAGAAAGTGAGAGTGAAAAAAGAGTCCCATTCTTCTGACGATGTGATTATTGTACATAAAAGTAAAGGCTACATACGGAATTTCATCAAGAAATAAACAAATACAGTATATGAGTTTTGACTACTTTGACCAGTGAAGACAATGATATTCTCTTCAATTGGTGGAAAAACACTGGGGGAAATAGTTTTATGAATTTGAAAAAACTAGCAATAAAATACCTTTCAGCTCCCACCGTCATCAGTCGAAGTGAAGAATATTTAGAACAGGAGGAAATATTTAGGAAGCCAAGAAATGGGTTATCCCCTGAAAATGGAGAACTGCTAATGTTCTGTCATTTTAACCATAGAGCTTATTCAAATGAAGTTTAGTTTAATATCTTTAACTACGAAACTTTTCAATTTTTATTTAAATATTTTTAATATGTGAATGATTTGCTATAGGTAAGAAATAGTTATTTACTTTTGTTTTGTTACTTTGTATATAACACTGGTAAACATGAAATTTCTTGGACGGGGTTTCGCAATTGATTATTGATGTGCTGATTCCAAAAATGTAATCGGTTTTTACATATCACATCGCATTTGTGAGATATTGTGTGTGTAACACAGATTTGTAAAATTTTATGATTTTTACCTTTTAAAAGAACTGTATTTTACTATTAAATCTATATATATATATATATATATATATATATATATATATATATATATATATATATATATATATATATATATATATATATATATATATTGGATATATGAAGGGAGAGAAACAAATCGCAATGATACATGTCTTTGATAGATATATGTTAAACATATAATGCAACTATGAATAAAGAGTAATATGGGACAACAATGAATGTAATAGAATTAATGGGTTTAGTTAATGTAAACATACCTACGATTGTAGTAACTTTCTCTTCGTAGACGATCTACTTGTGCATAGCGTCTAGAATATCCCTCATCAAGCTCCAACAATAGTCGGCCATCATATTGATATCCCACTTGCCCTGGTAACGTCCTTCCATGAACTTTAGATCTAACATCGCCTAGGTTATCCGGAAATTTTCTTAGGTGAGAATGTAAGTAGTGCAACTTTATACTCATTTTACATCCATGAGAATGAAAATGTCTGGCAGTTCCTGTAGCACAATGTTAGTGGTTCTCAGCTTTCCTGTTCCCCAGAAAATTCCTGTGCTACATCTGAAAAAGCATTCCACGCTCTTGCCTCTAACACAGTCATTGTTTTAGCAAAGGCAGCATCACGGAGGAGTGTCCGTATTTGTGGGCCATCAAATATCCCAGCTTTTTTCTTCTCGTCACTCAGACCAGGAAACGTTGAGCATATATAGCGGAAGCATTCACCATCATGGTCAGGCCTTCACAGAGTTGAACTCATCAAGCCAAGTTTTATGTTTAGTGGAGGTAAGATGATGTTCTCTCTGTACAAGTGGCTCACGTACGATGTTCCTGTCACCTGGCGTCAAGGTTTCCCTCGGTGGCCATTCTCTTTTGGTCCAGTGATCCTTTGCCCGCCCGGCTGTCCCAATAACACAGAGCAGGGATATTTAGTGAAACCTGTTACTGACCGAGCAAAATGTTTACCATTTTGGGGTCGACGCATATTTACCATCCATGTACCTGATATTGTAGCCTCTCCAAACTGTCTTGATTTTTGCATACTCCTCTCTCATCCGTACCGAGTACCCTACTGGAACCGAAGCATACCTGTTACCGTTGTGTAACAACACACACTTTAAACTGCTCTTGGAAGTGTCAGTCAATCGCCACTCACCTGCATCGTATGCTGGGGGTCCCATAGCGAGTAGGGCCTGCAACTTCGCTGCAATACACAAGGTTACCATCTGACTGGAAGAGCCTCCGCTGCTCTGCTTCTATGTTACGATAAAATGTTACTCTTGTGCTATGGTTCAGTAGTCATTTTTCATGCAACCTCGAAGCCAACAGCTCCGGAGGACAACTTCAGCAAATACAACTCATACAAGATCGTTCAGTTCCTGGGTGAACAATGGCGGACCATCCGACTGTATTTCAGATGGATGTGATAGACATCATCCAGGTCATTAGCATCCATACATGTAGGCGTGCTAAAGTTACCCACATGCTTCCCGAATATCGACCGCAGTAAACTTTCTGCTACTGTAGATATATGCGGAAGGTAACGTCTATACAACTTACGTAGTGTGCACATGAATTTTGTCATTCCTAGGAATATGCAAAAATAGGGATCAATGATTGCACGAAAACGGGATGTGATACAGCCTGTTGAGTTAATCGAGAACATACTTGAATCTTACCTCCAATTACTATATATCTGCTACAAAAAGTCCATCCAAGAAAAATTTCACCTTTTTTGTTGACCAGTGTAAGTTCTTTATTTTTCCCTAAATGGATGACCGAACTTTGAAATAACTATTCGGCCGAATAGCGAAGTGATTATTCGGCGGAATATTCGGTATTCGGCCGAATACTTCGGTATTAGGTATTCCGAGCTTTTCACTGTTATTTTTATCTAATATATATATATATATATATATATATATATATATATATATATATATATATATATATATATATATATATATATATATATTTAAATATATATATATATATATATATATATATATATATATATATATATATATATATTAACACGTTTACAAATGGCAAGTTGAAACAAGTATTCAGTGTCTGTGCAGTACATACAATGGAATATGATATCGTCAAGAATCAGTCTGTTAGTGAAGTCAGTGCTGTATTGATGTACTTTGCACTTAAGTCCAAATTAGAGATCTTAAGTAGTACAGTATACCATATAATTTTCTATGATATTTACACACAGGTGTTTGCAATTTAGATATTTATTTCAACCTGTGAAATATTTTATTGCTAATATTTTTAATGTTGCTATACTGCTGTTATTAATTATTAATTATTATTTTATATATTTTCCAACATAAATTGCAATAAAAAATGTTTATATATGAATTATAACAAATGTCTTTCAGAGTTGATACTAAAGCATTTTATAAATTATAAGTTTATAGCATTATAAATATTCAACATGGAGAGTGGTACAACATTTGTAAGGGTGCAGTGTTTTAACCCAACAAAAATGGCTAATCACTTTGTACAGGGACAAAGAAATTAAGAAAGGTTACAATGTGGATGTGTAAAACAATTCCTGAAATGCCTCATGGAGCTTCAATCTGTGATAGTTGTAAAAAAAAACTCGCAGTTTTAAAAAAGAAACACTGCCCAGACCTAGACATTAAGAATATAGAGACAGTAAAAAGCAACATGGTCCTTCGACAAAGACCCTAGCTTTACATTGCAATCAGAAGTGGTTGAGGGGCTCAACATTTCTCTTCAAGAGTTAGGGGAGTCTCCAATTGACAGAAAGAAAATTGTGTCAAAGTATTTTAAGTCTAAAGTAAAAAAAGACGCAGTATATAAGATTATGGTCACCCACGTGCAAGTCTGACATTAATAACTACTGTAACTAAAAACTCGCCAAATATATTATATGATACGCAACCCATCCATATACCTATCCAACCCTTTCTTAAATGTTGCAATCGAGTCACACTCAACAACCTCCTGTGGCAAGCCATTCCAAAGTACCCCTGCAATGCTGGTACTACCCTCTTTCAGAATTCTTTAGAAAGAAGCCTGCAGCTTTACATGGATCAATATGATCTAATAAACGTTTAATATCTTTTACATCAAATTCAAATTCTGTAAGTCTATTTGTTACATGCATACAAGAACTATTAGTCTCCAAACTATTATCTAATCTTTCCTCAGTAAACACTGAAGCAAAATAAGCATTGAAAATGTTGACCAACTCTAATGAACAAACTAAATTTTCATCAATTTTAATTGGACCAATTGTCCTATTCTTACTTTAAAATTTATAAAAGCTAAAAAACTTCTTCAGGTTCTTATTACTATTCCTTGCTAAATTAATTTCTGCCTCTCTCTTTGCCTTTCTTATTGACTGGTTAAGTTCATTTCTATTTTTCCTATAATATTCTAAATCATCTTCCCTATTACTACCCTTGAATATTTTAAAACATCTATGCTTTTCATTAATTTTCTCTTATC
Source organism: Trachelipus rathkii (assembly GCA_015478945.1). NCBI lineage: Eukaryota > Metazoa > Arthropoda > Malacostraca > Isopoda > Trachelipodidae > Trachelipus > Trachelipus rathkii. The sequence goes on from JABUQX010029861.1 coordinate 72,428, forward strand.
TCTCTATTCCACCAAACAGGTTTTCTCTTCGCCACCCTAATGGGTTTATGTTTAAAACATACTGACTGAATATTCATTAAAATTTGCTTAAAATGTTCACATGATAAAACAGTTTTGGTCTTTAAACTCTTTATCCCAGTCAGTTGTACTAAGCATGTCTCGAAATTTGGTAAAACAACCATTTTGGAAATCTATGATCTTTTCCTTATTAACTTGCAATTTGGGCCATGATATCACATTCATATTAAATCTAATTATATTTACGTAAACAACTAAGTCCTAAATTCTCCTAAATTCTAACTTCATCCACCATACTTTCATCGTTAGTTAATATTAAGTCTAATAGTGCATTGTATCTTGTGGGTTCTTGGACCATCTGGGTCAAAAAGTTATCTAGTATACAATTTATGAATGCAGAACTACTATGTCCATATTAGACAAGGAATCCCCAATGAATGCTGGGAAAAATTAAAAATCACCCATTGACTATACCTTTTCATGCTGTGGCATGATGGCTCTCATTTCTTTCTTTAATTTCTACGTCCTAACTGCCGGCTGGCCAGGAGGTCTAAAAAATGTCCTATTCTGCTGTAGTTTCATTATGCATAAGGATATCTACCTACACCGATTCAATATCATGATTAATTTTAAAGTCAGTCATTAGTATAGATTGAATATTGCTTTTAACACAAAACACCACCACCCTTCTTTTCTCTACGCTGGTATAAATAAGGTGAATATCCCTCTATTTATATTCCTGAAAGGAGTCTCCATATAATTCTTCATTAACCCATGCCTCAGTTATACAAAAATGTCTAGATTCTCATCTATGGTATAACTAATCAGCTCATCTTTTGTTTCTAAGGCTATGAGCATTTGTGTAGAAACATTTGATACTCGAAATGCTGTTTTTATTGCTATCATCATTATTTGAACCTGTAACTACACTAGCTTTATTTATCTCCCCACTATTACAGTTACCATTTGCTATTATTCGTATCCAGATTTACGCCACCACTACCCCCAACTGACCTAGTTTTTGCTAGACAAAGTCTCCAAACTGGTACTGAGAAAAGCCCAACACCTTTACTACTCAAGTGAACTCCATCTGCTGCAAAGAGATCTTTATCCAGAATCTCTCCACAATCAAAAACCTAATATGTTCTGAAAAACAATTTTCTAACCTTTTCATTTACACCTAAAGCCCTACTCCCCCATTCTTGACCTGCAACTAACCTAGGTAAAATCCCAGAAATCACGCACCTTCTTTCACTAGCTTTCATCTTCTGAATCAATCTCCTATAATCTGCTATTAATTCTTCTGACCTTCTATGCCCTATATCATTTGTGTACCCACATGCACAATCACATCTGAATCAACATTTGTAGAATCAATCTCTCTATCTATCCTATCCACGATATCACTCTCTGGCACCTGGATAACATACTCTCAATAGTTTCTTTATTCTTATTTTGAAAGAAGTCCTATCTAAGTATCGTATCATAGAGTCTCAATTAGCAATTTATCAGTCTTCCCTTTGAAAACTCAACATTACCATTGACACTCTCTGATCCCT
>JABUQX010029862.1:0-15000 GCA_015478945.1 Trachelipus rathkii
TTAAAAGGTATTGTATCAAAAACATTTGTCTTTTGAGCACCTTCGAGGGTATTATCTTTGAGAGCTATTATTTTCTGTTTTCCTGGTTGATGCCAATCCCAATAACTGTTCCTCTTGATTTGGGTTTAAAGACTTGGTATCAAGTTAGACCCGGTATATTATTAGGAGGTAGATATACTTGGATGAATATCCCATATTCCACTTTTAGTGAGTGGTTATTCCCTTATCTTTGGGATTTAAGTCCCAGTATATTTTCTTTCTGTTTTTCTGTCCATCTCAAGTAGTCTTTACTTATTGTTATATCAGTTCTTCATCTTTAAATTAATACCTTCTGTATGTCCTCTTTATTTGTATCATCCACATGTATCCGCATCTCATGATTCTCATGTTGAGTCCTTATTTTTTTATCAAGTCTTTATTATCCTCCCTTCAGTATCATCCTTACTCTGAGCTTCCATTAAGGTAGTACTGGTTCCGAATGCTATATGCACCCTTAATGAACGCAGGATAGCCAGAGATATGAGAAACAATGGTAAAAATACGAAGACTTGATTAAGACAATAACTGTAGTTTCATATAGCATAGTTCATTATGATTATAATCGTATAATATAATTCAAATATAATTACATTTATTATAAAAGTTTTCCTGAAGCTATTAATACAAGTCTTTTATAATTTAATTGTTAAGACAGACTATATACCGGTATATAAATGTTATACTAAAAATAAAACTAAGATTTTTTTTCAAAATGTTATATTCTAAAGAATTAAATAAAATAAAGTCTAAAAATATTTTTTATTCAAAAATATTTTAAAAAATATTTCAAAATTTTTTTCTAATATTTTTCAAAATTTTCTACGTGTGATTCAAAGAAAATATGTAAGTTCTATTTAAAACTCAAATAAAAGAATTAACAGTAATAACTCTTTTCAAATTATTAAAAATTGGAAGTTATTTTTCTAAGTGTTTATTTATTAATATCACTTTGTTATTTCAATTCACTTAATTGGTTTATTCAAATTTTCAAATTATTAAGCACTGTTATAGTTATTCACGTGTATAAAATATTTAAAATTTAAAAATTTAATCAACATTATCTGTTTCAAAAATTATTTAAGTTCCTAAAATAAAAATATTTTTTTTTCAAAATTATTTAAAAATATCAAAGTTCTATTTGATAATTATATTTAATTAGTTTTCTGCACTGTAATTAAGAAAGTTCAGAAGATAGTTGCTTCTTAAATGTTAAAGGTCAACTTTTGTTCTTCTTTGTCAAAGGTTGTAACCCTATTTGTTCTAATGTTCTTTCAAAGCTCTTCAAATTGTTACTATATATTTCTATTATTAATATATGTTTTCTTGAGTTGATAAATTAATCAATATTAATATAACCAACAAATATATTAATTTTCCAATTTCTGTTATATTAATTTGTGAGTTTTTATAATCTTATATATCACTGTTGCGGTTAGAAATAAAATTTTTTAAATAATATTATCAGGTATCATGAAATATATAAGATAATTCAAATTTTATGAGGATCTAAATATATAAACAATTTACTGTTATTTTTTAGGTCAAAAATAATAATTTCTAATGTTTTAGAAGTGATACTATAATATATATATATATTATTTTAATTTTGTGTGATATTACTGGTTCAATTATGAGGGCAATTTTCGAGTGTCAGCTGAGTGACCTTTTTTGACTTCTATTATTTCTGATCGCGTATATTGCATTTTTCTGACCTATTTGACCTTTGGTGTCTTTATGGTGACTCTATATTGGTGACCTTTGGTCTTAAGTAATACCCTTTTTATCTGTGAGGTCTGGGGTCCGGGGTTCTTGTCTATATAAAGGTTTTACCTTAATATACTTCATAACTATTGAGATAATTATAATTATTTTTTGTATTTCACTTTGATATTTTATCGTATTATTATTATTTATAAAAAAACTTATTTTTAAATTCTCACTTTCATAAAAAGAAAAAACACTTTATTTGTACTACTGATAAAAGAAAAAAAAACCTTATTTTGGAGGCTTACTCACTCATAAGCAACACTAAAAAAAACCGGGTTAAAACCGAATCCTGAGATAATTTTTTACTCCACTTTAAAACCATTTTTCGCGTTGACTTAATACTTAAAGCTCTACGGGCAATTCCCCATCATAATGTTAATTTCCTGCAATGAGTATAAGGAAATAAATTAATAGATTTATTATTAATTTATTTAATAGTACAATAATGGAGATATATAATATAATTTTATGGAATTATTTATATATATTAATATTATAATATATAATATATTAATATATATATTAATATATATTAAATATATATATATATATATTTATATATTTATATATAATAATATATATATTATTATATATATATATATTAATATATATATATATATATTAATTATTATATATTATATATATATATATATATACTAATATATATTATTAATAAATATCATATATATATATATATTATATATATATATTATATTATAATGTGTGTGTGTGTTGGTTGTGGTGTATAAGACTATACTGGCGTCGACATATAAGGGAAATGATATTATATATATGTGTGGGATAAGAAATGAAGGAGAAATGAAGGTAAGTTTCGTTTCATTGATGTGTGTACCAAAATTTCAATCCCATAATTATACTCTGGAAGGCAATTTTCACCTTCCAGTGAGCCACTATATTCACCTTTCCTCATAATTTCCAATTACTCTTACTTCCTTACCTTTATTCACTCTCTATTCTCATTAACGTTATAGTATTATAACTTAGATAATGTAATCTTAATTAAGAAGAAATTCCTAGATAAACATTATATATATACATATATATATATACCTTTTTGTTTTTAAGATTTTTTCGTTTCAATTTATGGTTTGCAATATGAACTGTTTGATTTATCGTAATCTTCTTAGCTCTAATTACTTTGCAAGTATTGAATCACATTTATATTATAAAAAAATTATTAATATTCTATCATGTACTTGTATTTAATATACAACTCTATTTCTCTATCTGTGTGATTTGTATATAGTAGAAATTTATAGTAATAATTTAAATTAATTAACCGTGTATACTCGTATATAATTAAATTAATTTATAATAGGTTGATTAATTTAAGAGAGACTATATATATACTATTATTTCTTATATATATATATCTTTTAAAAATAACTTTACCACCTCATAGAACCATTAATAAAAGAATTAATTTACTCAAATTAAACGTAATTTTTATTTATTTTTTTTTTTTTAAGATAGTTTTAGCTTACATAAAAAAATAACAATTAAAATTTAACATATAGGTGATTTTATATTAAATTAATTTATATTAATTATATTAGTATATTATCTTCATATATTAAAATATCTCTTGTACTTTTTTTAATTTTTACACCAATAAAATGAGAGCTAGCCTGTTTTTCTAATTCCTGGACTTATTTTTTATATGTTGACATGTTTAATATTACTTGTCATCTCGAAATATATTTGGTATTTTTAATAAATTTTATCATCTGATGAAGATTTCCCAAAACTTCTCAGCATTTTTATCAATCTATTTTAAACAACGGAATTCTATATGTTTTGGAATTTACACAAGATGAGTGCATAAGCATATTAAAAGTTCACAAAAAACGATAGTATGTCATATATTTACCTTTGTAGTCATTTATCGCAATACTTAATTAAAACTTTATCACTCAAAATATTCCATAAATACTTTTCAAAATTTTCTCCCATAAATTTTGAAACCTCTTAATATTTATTTACTTCTCAACATAAAATGTCATGGTGATTTATATTACCATCTTAAAATCTGCTTGGCAAAGGTTTGAGTTTGGATTCAGTTCTGTTAATTAAGAAAAGAAGTCAACTGGTGGTCATTCCATTGAGAATCCGATCTGAAAAAGATTGATTAACTAATGGGGCGACTCATCTTTGAGTTCTCAGAAAATCCACAGTGTACTTTTTATTTTAATATACAACTGAATTTTCGGTTCGTCTCATTTCTCCGTCTCTCACTTTATGATCCTTAATCTTTGATAGTCATAATACGCTATATAACCAACCACTATGATCTTGGATAATTTATTATATATGCATATTAAAATTAGATAAGATAGATGAATAATTCGCCTTCACTGATCCTGGTGTGAATACCGGCGCAGTGGTCCAAATTTCTCCACACTACCTATATTTTTGTAACTACATAGTAAAAGATATTAAATAACTAGCGGTCAAATCCTTAAGACTTTTAAATTTTCTTAACTCTCATTATCACTAATAATAAAAACCAGTCTATAAAAATGTTTACTTGAAAATCCTATAAATAAAAAACCTATATATAAATAAAAACATAGGTAAAATTACGATATTGTTAAATATGAGTTATTTTTACAATAATGAGTTTTTATAAACCTGTTAATTAAAAATCAATTAGTATCATATTTCCAATATAATCAAATAAATTATACTATCATATATTTTATACTTATTTTAATTTTATATTATTATATAACAATGTACAAACACATCAAAAAAATTCTTCAAATATTATACATATATTTGGAATGTTATATCTAATATTTATTTTATTATAAAAATAAAAGTATTGATTAATAATATAATTTAATATAAATAAATATATTGTATTATCAATAACATACTTTATCAAACATAATATATTTCATTAAATAATAGGAGACAAATTAATATCCTTTATCAATAAAATATTGTAGAAGTATAAACAGGACTTAAAATATTTCTACAAGATATTATATATATTATTTACACTTTTTTATTATTTATTATTTATATATATTATTATATTTATATATATTATTATTTTATATTATATTATTATTATTATTATTATAATATTGTATTTTTTATTTATTTATTATTTATTTATTATTATATTATTAATTATATAGATTCAATTTATTATTATAAATTATTATTATTATTAATTTCAATAGTGATAAATATAAATTTTTACCTTTGCTCAAGTAGATGGAAAAGTTTTGTGTGAGAAACTTCTTTTGTCTATCTCACTAATTGGTCGATGATCACTTCATGCCTGTTTAATTTTATATTTAAATTTTATAATTAAAATGGGAAAAAAAGAAAAAATATACACATTGCATCTTATATGATATATAGTGAGGAGATGTTGTAGTATACATTTAATATATGTCACAATAAATGTTATAATTATAAATTTTCACTTTATCAAAGAAATACTTTAGATTTAAATATTTTCGCGCCTTAACAACAAACCTCTAGAGCTATTTCTTTAGCTGTTATCTAAGCAAGTCATAGGCCCAAACGAATGAAACTTCTTATGGTCTAGCCCTTTTAAAAGATCGCTTTCCCCATAACCCTCTCTAATCCCCTACTCTAATCTCTCTAACTCCCTGAAATGTATTCCCTCTCTGTCCCTCATCATTCTCTCCCTCTCTCAATCTTTCTTCCTGACACAAAAATTGGATTGGCATCAAATCTAGATTTTAAATCCAGATGGATTCCTAAGATTAGGAATGGTTTAGGAATGGATTTAGGAAAAATAGATATTCCAGATTAGAATTGTGACACACTCAGACTTATTCGATTCTTATAGAGCTCCAGTTTTTACGATCCAAAAGCTTAAAAAGGTTTTAAGTTCAGGTCGTAAAAAAAGATTTACGAGAAAAGTTAATTAAAACAATTTGGCAATGGAATTGAAGCTTGAGAGAGTGCAGATTGCGAAACAAGATTTGGTTTTTCACCGAATTATAAGTTTTTTCCAAATCAAGAAAGTTTTATTGATTTTATTTATTGAGAAATCTGATTTCACAAATATATATATATATATTATATATAAATAATATATATATATATAATATATAATATATATATATATATATATATATATATATTATATTATATAATATTTATATATATAATATATTATATATATTTATATAATAGTAATATTATATATATATATATAATATATTAGTGATGCTGCAGATGTCATTTTTTCGCATCCGCGGATAAAAAAAGTTTGTTTTGATTATATATATATATAAGTATATATATATATATATATATATATATTATTATATTATATATATATATACTATATATATATATTTATATATATATATAATATATTATAATATTAATATATATTAATATCGAGTTTTTAGCAACAATCTATTAATATAATTGTTTGAACCAGTGGGTGCGGGAACGGGGACTGCAACTCAAAGCACACACCACTAACCTTCATTCTCAACCTCCGGACCTTACTGAAAAAGAGATTTACAATGATTATATACTTTTTTGGCACTAGTATTGAAATTCAAATATAGGAAGGTTGTTCTTGAGAGACATCAATTTTCTGCCTTTTCTGCTGAGAGTCTGTTTCTCTTTTCATCATATATTAGCCCAGCATTTTTAAATACTCTCTCAATTGGAACACTAGTTGGAGGACAGGCCAAGTATTTCCTTGCAAGTTTACTTAAGCGTGGGTAGACATTTTGCTTAACACTCCACTCCGGCAACTGATAGGGAATCGTCATTTGATTGTATCATAAGTCTGATTTTTCTTGGTGATAGTTTTCAATCATTTGCGCTGCATCTTTTGGTAATGCGTGTGTTTCTTCATCACTACTGGACTGTAGAAATTCTTCCAGTGAATTTGTTATTGATTTACTTGAAGAAGGTATTGGTTCTGTATATTTCGTTTTAATAGCTGTTCGGATTGAAGTTTTTCAACTGCAACACAAAGTGACGATTTAACTTGTCCTAATATTGTCTTACAAAAAAGCTTACCTTATAACGGGGATCTAAGTAAGTTGCAATAGTATGAAGGTCATTAAAATTCCCACAGAACCAAAGCGTTTGTCAAGCTCTCTAAGTTTTATTACACCTTTCATTCTTTTTAAACCGTCATCATTTTCATTTGAAGATGGTTCAAAATGCTTCCTTAGCGTTGAGATTAAGGGTATTACATCAGAGACAGAAGCTGTAGAGTCGCTGTTTTTTCTGGCATCCCTAATCTCATGTGACTCTGTTGACTCAAATTATTATGAACTTCATGCTGTGAGATCATGAGTCATAATTACACAGTTGAGTTAAATCCCATGTCTGCTCATTAAAGCTTGGCGTTCAGTTCAATTATCTTCAAGTAATTTTATTATAAATATTCTTTAATCAAATCTCGACAATAAAATAATCCACGCACATCCGCAGGGCAAAGCCGTCGAGATGCGGAATGCGGATGCGATCTTTAAATAATGTGCGGATGCTCCGGTGGATGCGGATGTTACCTGCATCACTAATAATATATAATATATATATATATATATATACTATATATTATATATATTATATATATATATATATATATATATATATATATATATATATATATATATATATATATATATATATATTTACCTTCTTTAAATTTTTACTAATCTTCGCTTCTTTTGAAGAAGAAATACGTTGACTGCTTGATCAATATTAATTGCATTGCTCGAGTTTCTTCATGCTCGATACTCAGAATTGCCAAGTCGCTCAGTCTTGACTGGCTCATAGTACTTCTCAAGTAATTTTTTATAAGTTTTAATTTTGAGAAGCTTCTCTCTGCCGTTGCTGTTGTAACTGGTAGAGTAAAATATAGCTGTATTGTTGCTATTAGTTCGGGAAAGCTACTTAACAAGAAGCTGTTTTCTTCGATAAGTAGTCGGGCAATATCTCTGATATTTCTTTTCGTATCGATCTCTTTACCTAATAAACTTCTAAATAATAACACTTCAGCAATTAGATTGCAAGTAATTTCACTGGGGTATTTGCTTATGAGGATGTTTACTTTTTCTGAAATTTCCTCCTCAGTCAGTTTTGTTAAGCTTTTTGGTTCCAAAAATGAAAAGTTTTCTGCAACCGTTCGTAAACTAACGAATCTATTTTTGATCTGATTAATTGCAACATCCAGTGATGTATTGAATATATTTATTTTAAAAGCTTTCAAAGGATTGTCTATTCTGTAGTCCGATGCTATTTCATCAAAATAACGCTTCACAGTTCGTCTGCGTTTCTGTTTTAGTTCACATGAAATATTCCATGTAAGTGCCAATTGCTTTGCTTCAAGGAAGAATTCGGAGAAGTTTCTTTTCGCTCCTCAAATGTTGTAATTCTTCATTGGCGTGACTCAGGAAGAAACATGCTTTATGAAGATCAACTGACTTATTTTGTACACTTTCAGAAGCTCTGCTAATGTTTTCAAGAATTTTGTTTTGTAGGGTGATCATTAGTATAAACTGAAAGGAGTCCAGATGTTTCCTAATGACGAGGGCCTGTTCTACTTCCTGTTTATTGTGACTAGAAAGTATAATTTTCGTTAGGCACTTCATTACACATTGAAAGTTTTTTTTCAATGCCAAAAGGCAATCATTTCGTGATGCCCATCTTGTAGGACACAACTTTTTGATAATCTTTTTCCTTGCTAGTTCTCCTTCTAGTGTTTTGTTGAGAGCTTGCCAACGGGGTAAACTTCCGTTAAAGAAAACATACGTTTGCTGAACAATATCATAAAATTGACTAACCTCGGTAATGTTAGAGACTGAATCATTCAGCACAATATTCAGGTTATGTGCTGCACAATGTACGTACTCAGCTGTTGGAACTATATTTTTAATTCTTTTCTGTAGTCCAGTGTTACTGTTCAGTCATATTAGACGCGCCAACCTAGCCTTGTTCTCGACATTTTTGAATATCAATTCCCTTTTCCTTCAAATATAACAATATTGAATTCTCAAATGTTTCACTTGTTTGATCACTGACTTCTACGAAACCCAAAAACGACTCGTATCTGCAGAGAATTTTCACCGGGATTTTTTTCTGTCAGTGTTGTATATCTAATCACGATACTCAACTGATCTCTTTTGTAGATATCTTGTGTGGTGTCTAGAATTAATGAATAATACGGAGCTGAGGTTATTCTGAATAATAATGTTTTCCTAACTGAACATGCAAGTAAACTAATCATGTCATTTTGTATTTCATGATGTAAATACTTGTTTCTACTTTTTTCATTGGCTAAAAGTATGTTCTAGTAAAGGTCAAATATGAGAAGAGTAGATCAACAAATATTCAAAAAGTTTCCAGACTCGGGACCAATTGATTCTGTATTTTCTCTATGACCACGAAATGGTAATAAAAACATTGCCAGAGTTCTCACCACATCGATAATGCGGGTAAAAATTTCTTTCCACTTCCGATGTTCCTCCGAGAGTTGATCAACAATAGTTTTATTTTTCTTCCACATACCATAAGTCATAAAAGCGTGTAAATGTGATTTGCTACATTCATGTTTTTTTTATTTTCTTACTAAGCCCCCTGCCAATCACGAATGCCTATACGCCAACTTCTTGATTCAGGGCATTCATTGAACAGCCAACAAGGCTCACAATAAACAGCATCTAATTTGGGAAGAATAACAAAGCAATATCTTCCTTTCGTTTTTTGGCCCAAGTTATAGTTGCATATTGAATAATATTCAGGCACTGAATGATCTTATTTGAAAAATTATACTCCTTAAGAAAAGGAACCTAAAGGGACGGCAATAGTTTCACAGCGACTAAAAATTTTTCTCATGGCTTCTTAGGAAAGAGGCAATAGGAAAAAATCAATGTCATTTTGGAATTTTATTTTTTATTCGAAATCTTTAGCCACCGTAGATTTTCGATAAATGCAATAAATCAACGTCATTGTTAACGTCGGGTTCACATTCTTTTGATCTATCCTTTACCTCTTGTGTACTTCTAATTTCAATAAGGTTCACAGAGCTCGATGTAGAAGCAATACAATCAGTATTTAACTCGGATGCAGGATTTTTGAAAAATGAATCAATCTTTGGAAGTTTTGTTACATTTCCGACTGTCTGATTTTTCTTTTTTCTTTTTTGCGAACCACTCAAATAGCATCGTTTAACCGACATTATTTCTATATTTAATTATATATATATATATATATAATATAAGTAAAAATAATATATATATATATATTAGTTAAATATGTATATTAGTATATATATATTATATAATTTATATATAATATATATATATATATATACTATAATATATATATATATATATAATATATATATATAATATATATATATAATATATATATATAAATATATATTAATTATATAATATATATATATAATATATTATTATATACTATATTTATATATATATAATTATATATATATATATATATATTAATATAATATATATATAATAGTTTATATATATATATAAATAAAAATAATCAAATGAGGCCGAAACTAATAACAAACAACACTTCACAAGTATTTAATAACAATGAAGGCATTCAATGTAACTACAAAACATATTTAAAAAAATAAAGAGGATTTCCCCGCCTGATCGCCATCATTCTACAGTGTAAGGGATGACCGCGCCTGATCGCCACCATTATATAGCAAAAAAAGTAGCCTATATACAAACCCTTATATTCGATCTGTCATCATTTTGGGAAGAGTCGACCGAAAACTGGAGAATATTTCCGGTACCTATTCGTATATACGAGTATTCTGAAAATATATCTTATTTTATTTTAAAAGAAATTATTTAATATGCGATTGAATGATTTTCTTGGTGAACAGCTGACTATTGTTTATTAACAAATGAGAAGATTTTAATTTTTCCGTTTGGTTTCACAGTTGGACTCCGTAAGGGGCCCCTCGAACTCCGGGGCCTTCCCGCAGTGCGGGCCATGCGGGCCATGCGGGCCCGTTATCGCCGCCACTGCCTACACCAACTCTAGTATACTTATGAATAGTCTTGTGTTTAAAGAAATCACAGAAATCAATCACCTTTCTATCATTCTCATTTTCTCCCGACACTCCAAAGCAACTTGTTATGCTTTCCCATTTTTGATCACCTATTCAACCATTTATGTCACCCAACACAATCAATCTGAAGCTCCTACTCATCCCATCTAAACATCATTCAGATTATCCCGGATAATCGCATCCTCTTCAACATTACCCGCAGATAGACCATATGTCACAACAACACATACCTTGACCTTTTCAAGCTTAAATTTAACCATTAGAATTCTAGTACTCACACAAACAAAATCTATCAATTTGTAGCTCTGTACCACAGGTCACTCATCAGAACTGCAACTCATTCTCTCCCACCTCTCATTCCTTTCCACACCAGCACATATACTTTTCACACCACACCACTCATTTTCACCATTTCCATCTTTGCTTCAGTCACAGCGAGCATATTAAATTTACCCTTTCTAAATACATCCACCACCTCTCTATTCTTTTCCTCATCATATATTCCTCTGACTTTCCATGTACCCAAAAGATAGAAGGTCACTTACGGCGATCACGACCTTTTCCGAGGCATGCATTAGCATTCCTGGCAAAAGATAAGTGAAAGTGGATAGCCAACTCAATTACCCCTGTTCATTTAGTCGCCTTTTACGACACGAAGAGCATACGCTGTTGGCAATTCTTTCTCCCCCACACATAGGGATATAAGGGATAGGGATGTCTGTAAGATGTTGTCTAGAAGAGGTGTGAAGATATAAGTTCGTGTATATGATAAGTGCATATAAGGTGGTGTCTGTAAGATGTTGTCCGGAGTAGGGGGGGATATGAAGGCAAAAGAGAAGGAGGAACCATTAGGAACTGGAATGTCATGGGGAAACCCTACACACCATAAGCCCAATGGGATGTAATTTCATCGCAACGAGTGCTCTACTCTACCTATATATATATATATATATATATAGTATATATATATATATTAATATATATATAATATATATAAAGTAATATATATAATATATATATATATAATATAGAGGTATATTATATATATATATATATATATATATATATATATATATATACTTATATATAATATATATATATATATATATATATTATATATTATATATATAATATATATATAATATATAATATATATATTATATATATATATTATATATATATATATATTATATAACTATATATATATATTATATAATTAATATATATATATATAATATATATATGTATATTATATATAATATATATATAATAATAATATTAATATAATATAATATATATATAAGAGATGTACCGAGGGAATTTTGAACATTTGTTTCTTTTCTGAATTATAATTTAAATTTTGAAAAAATTCCGGCCGAAAACCGGAATTACTAATGTACTTGATAATTAAAAAATTTTGCTGGAATTTGAATTTATTTTACCATGACCGCATAGCCCATCTGTAACAAAATAGGAGGTAGCCTTGTTAGTATCCATACAGAGTGTATCATATTACACACCTACAGTATTATTGAAATAAAGTTTACTCAAATATCTCAAAATATATGATAAATAAAGAATACTTATTAAATTCAAATTTAAATCCAAAATTATATATATAATATATAATATATATATAATATATTATATATATTATATATATTATATATATATAATATATAATATATATATATATATATATATATATATATATATATATTTATATATTGCCAATAGGAATAGCATAGTCCAATTTTTCAAACTGGCTCGTAAGCCAGTGAGTAGTTAAAAAAATAAATGCTCGTTGAAATATTTAGCTATCCAATAATATCTGTAAGTAAATATATCTGATAAAGCCCTTAGATAACTTGTTTCGAATACTGTTGATCTCAATTTACTGTATGAAGTTGGTAATATCATGCTCTCTACCAAAAAAAATATTGTTCTACTAAAATAAGATATTTTGGTTTGAAGATGGCAAACAAGGTTCTATGAAGTCCCCTGCTCTTCAGTGGATTGTGATATCTGGTTTCCATTCCAATAAAATTTATTTTCTGAAGAATTGCCTGGGATTTGGGGTCATTGATATGGCAAATTTTTTAGGGAAGAAATTTTCCGCAAGGCATCATTGTTTACGGCTCGATCTTTCGCTATTATTGGTGTGTCCAGTGTTCTTAGACAAGGATTTCTAGCGCGTTTACTATCACAAATTTTTTTGACTTACAGATAATTTCTCTTACGGTGATGATTTTTCCATATGTTTATGGAGTGGTGTTGTATTAAATGTTTTTGGTGAACTACCTTGTTTTTTTTTGTGCATATTTTACACTCTATTTAAGATTTTGTAACATTATTAATAATAAAAATAATCTTTTAGCGAAATGTTGGCATTTTATAAACAATTTTGTGAGGTTATTATTATGACAAATCTGTAATCAATTAGATGAATAATTTTTATCAAAATCTAGTTAATATATATATATATATATATATATATATATATATATACTATATATATATATATATATATATATATATATATATATATATATTCTTTCTCACCAAACGCTGAGACTAGGGCACAGCCCTGTCCTCTGAAAGCTATTTTTTCTTCTTGTGGTCTACCCTGGTGCGGGGCGTAGACTTGTATTACTCCCACACTCCTACCTTCCAACCTCAGCACCACCGCCACGACCCTCTCACTTCTGTATATCACATCCTCCACTCTACCAGCCAAGCCCGGTGTCAGAATTAATGCCACTCCATATTTTCTTCCCTCATCTCTACCTTTATAATACATCTGATAGTTTTTATGCAGATTACGGGTGCCCTGTCCAGTTATATGCGTTTCACAAATTCCCAACACGTCCAATCTGCGCTCCTCCATTAGCTCCACCACCTCCTCTTCCTTACCCTCCATCTTACTTATATTAATAGTTCCCATGCGTAAGTTCAAATTGAGTTGTCGAAATCGTTGTCCATTTTTACGCCTAGTCAAAAACCGAAAAAATCCGTCAGGGTTCCGAGGCCTCACTTGGGCATCTTGAGCTATTTTTATCCACTGCCGGCTAGCTGGGCCTGTCGCAGTTTCCCAGGACCACCATTTAGTATCTTCCAGAAAGCTATAGCCCCCCAATTGGGTTACAGGGATCCCTCAACGGTCCCCGGGCAGCATTTCTGGTCGATCTAAGCTGCTGCACCTCTCCAAGGTTAGATGGCCCCTTGCCGTGGTAGGGTTGAGCTCCACGGCCGCAGCAGATATATATATAATATATTATATATATATATATATATGTATGTATTTTGAGATATGCATTATAAAATCAATAAAATTTTTAATATATATATATATATATAATTTAAATGTTATAAAAGTTATATAGAATTATTTTTACTTTCTTTATAGTTAAAGGAAAATTCATTAGATAATCCGGTTCCGGCCGAACCTGAGAAAATTTCATTTCAGGTACACCCACTAATATATATATTATAACTTAGTATTATAATATATATATTATATATATATATATATATATATAATATTATAATAAATAATATATATATATATATATATATATATATATATATATTAAATAAATTTACTTTTTATATATTTAATTCACTCTACAGTTTACTAATTCTTTTAAAGATTTTAAATGTCAGCCTTTAAAAGATGAAACTTCTGTTAAATAGAATAAAAAAAAAAAAAAGAACTTGAAAAGCTTCTCTCTTCTTTAAAAAAAATAAAAGTGAGAAAGAGAGAGAGAGAGAGAGAGAGAGAGAGAGAGAGAGAGAGAGAGAGAGAGAGAGAGAGAGAGAGAGAGAGAGAGAGAGAGAGAGAGAGAGAGAGAGAAGAAGAAGAACTTGAAATAATAAGTTAGAATTAAATTGAAAGAGTTACAGTAAATTATTGAATTAAAAGCCTAGAAAGTTGGAGCGTTTTTCAAGTCCTCGGATGCTTTTACCCAAAACGAGGATTTTATATTTATTCACAAAGTTTGTCAGTGTTTCAGCAAGTAAATTACTGTTCCATTGAACTCTTCTTACGTAATGAAATAAAAATAATAAATATTATATCACATTCTTGTACGAGT
>JABUQX010029862.1:25000-40000 GCA_015478945.1 Trachelipus rathkii
ATATATTTCAAGACAAATAACTGCAATTAGTATAATATAGGTATATAACATAATAAAGAGAATATAATGCTACTACTCAATATTTAGGATATGCACCCCTTATATAATATATAATATCATATAATATAACTTACAGCTCTTTTATAATAGATTAATAATAATAATTAATAATCGTGTATTGTTTATACCCAAATATTAATTCAGTAACCAATGATATTATTATATTTAAGATTTAATAATTTATATATAATATATGGTAATAATAATAATTCATAACATATTTAATATCAGTAAGAATAATAATAGATTTAATATAATATTTATATATAAGTAATAATAATACTAATTGATTTATACTATAAATCTATTAAATATATATATAATAATTTAAAATTAATATAATATACAATGTAAATATAAACATATACTTTAATACATAAGATAAATTAAAAATCACTGGCTTAATAATGAAATTAATACATAATTCAATGACGATACAAATTCAATCGATAAATAAAATAATAAAATATAAATAATTCACTATAAAATATATAAAATTAAATCATAAACTTATAAAATTATAAATAATTAAAAATAAAAATTAAAATAAAAATATAAAATAATTAATATAAATATTATTTATAATAATTATAAATTTAATATATTATATATACAATGTAGTATTGTAAATATAAAATAAATTAAGATAACTATCTGTAATATTAATATAAGTAATAAATAATATATCAAATATAAAATATAAACTTTTAGATAATGAATTTAAATGATAAAATATTAACAAATACAAAATTGAAAGTTAAAATAAAAAATACAATAGTATCCCTATAAAAAAATACAAAATAAATAATAAATGAATGAAATAATAACAATAAGAATAAAATAAAGCAATAACTCAATAATAGATAACATATTGCAAGTACCTATATGAATCAATAATTATACTAAGTATCACATGAATAGGTGAACATAGATATTACATAATAGTATTAGACATGGAATGTTATAATAATAATTAATAATAATAATAATAATAGTGAATAATAATAATAATATAAATAAATAATACCATGAGATCAATAATAATAATAATAGTATACCAGATACAATAATAATAATAATAATCTCCAAAAATAATAAGTACACACTTTACGTCCAAGATAACTAAAAGTAACAAAGTAAAAGATATTAAGTAAACAATATATGTTGTAGCACCACCATGCCATACGTGAAAGGGATTCAAACACTCATGTAATTCACAATACATACATCTATTCACTTTCTAACTCATTTACACCTATACCTAAATGAAGATAACTTTACAGTGTAATCATTATATTAAGGAGATCTACGCTTATATAATATATAATATATAATAATATAATAACTATTAATAAGTCGTACTTGATAATGGTTCATATGTAATATCCCTCAGTACAAGATTTGATATCCCCTTAATATATATATATATAATATTTATATATAATTATCTAGTAATAACACTCATATATGTTGAAAATATAACTACCTCAAGGGATAATATTAATCTATATATATATATAATATATATATATATATTATATTATTATATATATATATATTATATATAATTAATCTATATATATATATATAATATAATAGTTATATATATTTATATATCATATTATATATATATTAATATATTAAAATATAAATAAGTCGAGTTTCATTAATAACTCATAAATAAATTAAATTATGAACATTATATAAAGTTATTTAATTAGGCTCGACTAGTTTTTGGTGTAAGAATCCTTTCTTAATCCATTTTCAAGACCTTCGGGAATATTATCGATAAATACTGAAGAACAAAATATATCAAATTAATTACATTACACGATTACAAATAAAAGCTAAATAAGAAGCATAAAACTATAACGTCAATATTAGATACAATTTATATAATTAACATGATATTATCGTTGGTTAAGATTTCATGTGATTTAAACAGAAATCTCACTTCAGTATTAAAATAGAGTGTAATATAAAGCTTTTAGATCTTGTTCATCTATATTATAGGTACGATATTGAAGATGCAGAAATATACTATGATGATGCTTATAGCAATCATGAATGATCAGGTTCCTCAGAAGTGTCTGTTTTGGAGACTGACGATATAGCGCAAAGAGTTGTAATCAGTGTCACCTATGGCTCGTTATATAGCGCGAAGTTGCAATGAGGCATTTATTATTGTTGAATAGGGGGTGATTGAATTTTTGTACCCAAATCGGTTTCAGATATGTAACTAGTTAAAAAATACTTTAGTGCTCATCAAATACATATGGAAAAGCTATCGAATTGTAACTTTCATAGGATGTGAGGTCCTTCATGCATAGCCAGCACTTTGTGAATGAATATACTTACTAGTAGTGAGTCATACTGAGGTACAACAGTTCGGAGTCTACGCTTTAAATATATTTAAACCAATATTCTCCGAATGATTTAACTTTGTTTTCACTCGGAATTAATTTATTTAAATCATAAGGATTTAAATCGTGTGTAAAGTTGCTCTTTTAAATACCGTACATTCATATATTATTGCTTGTATCGAATTTCGCGTAACTGATTAAATCCAACCAGATAAGGCAACCTCATATGCAGAAAATATCCTTTAGGATGATGTTAAATGTATTAAGCCTTTGAAGTATATAATTGTCTTAAATTTTTTGATATGCAAAAGTATAATTTAATTCGAAAAGTTAGAGTCCAATTATAAATTACTTGGAGGATACCTCATTCTTATAGTCAGAAATAATTTGATGTTATCTCAAGTTAGTTTCATGATTTCTTTTGTAAATTAGCAAAGATTCATGCCAAATTTTGTGCATTTCCTGTCAATGAGAGATTTTAATTAAGGAAATCTTCAATTTCTATTGAATGAAGAATAAAATTTTATCGTCAATTCAATACTTTTAATTAGCCTTGAAGTCCTTTGATAAAATTATGATGTTAAATAAGCAAAGCGTTTATGAGGGTATAGTTTCGAGGGATTGGAGGAGAGCAGTAATAGTCCCTTATATAAGGGTAGGTGGGATTAAGGTAAGCATAAGGTATTATATGGAGGAATTAGTTTAATGAGTTGTTGTAGGGAAGAATCATGCTGGTATTTTGGTCCGATAAGATGTTAGTTCAGAGTGACTGAAGGTTACTGTTTTGGTAGTAGTAGTAACTAGGTGGCGTTATAGTAATAGGTAAGAGAGTAATGATGATAGGATTTCATCAATCATTATTATCAATATAGGTAATATAGCAAATGAATTGGGAAATGAGGGAAGGAGAAGAATAAAAATTATATTTAGGTTTTTTTTTTGGGATTTGCACAGGCGTATCAATTAAGGATTAATTAGGGAGCTCTATTGGCAGGTTGTTAGTAACTATATGAAATGTTGGTGGTAAACTTCTATGAATTGGAATCAAAAAGTATGTATGACATAATGAAGCGTATGAAAGAATAATAGTCGAAAGTGATTGGTTTAATATTAATAGCAGAGTTTAATTGGCAGTATGTGTGTTATTGTCTACTTTGGTTATTATTCAAATTTATATTGGATGGGGTTTATGAAAAGAATTAGAATGTGATATGGGGGGGGTTGGCAGGGGATGGTGTTAGAATGATAGAGAATGGAAGATAGTGGAGGGTTCCCTACCTTATTAAAGTGCGGATGATTTGGTTTTGTGTGAGCGATATCTGAAAGTAAATTTGAGATACGGATTTGAGTAGAGAGATTTGTAGTGGTGATAGATAAAAGAGAGGGGGTTTGAATAGTAATAACGTAAGATAAGAGTAAGGTATTGGTTGTGAGTGTGGACGTCCTCAGGTGTGAAAGTTATGTTAGATGGTGTAACAGCTTGGTAATCTGATGTTTTAAAATATTATATAGAGCTATACCTATTTTCATGAAAAGGGAATGATTGATGCAGAGTGTAGTAGGAAAAAGTTGTGAATGGCAGGAGTGTGGCTGGTATATATATTAAATCGTTGGTGGATGTAAAGGAACTAAGTCTTGAGTTGGCAGGGTCTTACATGCAGAAATGGTTGCTACTGTGTTAATGTTTAGTTGTGACAGACTATGGTCTGGAATATTAAGAGATAATTGATCTAATTTACATAGTGTTCATAAGAATGGACTACTCTTAAAGGGTGTGTAGCGTGTGAGAAGAATTTGATATAAGAATATGTGGAAATGAACGTATTTAGAGAGTTGTGGTGAGTGATAGAACATAAAAAAAATGTAGAAGAATAAATAAATAGTAAATACGTTATTGTCGATTGAGTTTGTTTACAAATTAGTGTGTAACGGATGGAATGATAGATCGTTGGTTAAGCGGATGTATTTGTGGCGAGTGTGTTGGTAGGGAATCGACTCGGCTGGGAGACCGAGAAGAAAATGATGGATGAGGTCAATGGTAAAGGAATGTAAGTGGAGGAGAGCAATGTGAGTTTAGGCAAGAGTGTACAAGAAGAAATAGTGCATAATAGGGTGAGTGGTCAATGACTAGGGGTTTTTGTTGAACTGGGAATATGTGTTTAGTATGACTTTATACCTGAGCCAAGGGAATGATACCTCACACATTGACGAGATTGGACCTATTAGTGAGTGTCCTTACGCGGATCCTGTTGAAGTCTCCTAGGTTAGTTTGATTTTCTAACTTAGGCCTAAGTGGAACGAGTGTTCTCACAAAAAAGTATATATAAAGGAGGTCGGTATATAGTGTTAGTCGCTTATCTACCTTTATTGGCGGTACTATGTCCTTACTATTATTCTTCTAACTATCTTCGATTTCGGTGCTATAGTTTATCGCACTGCTTACGCCTCACAGTTATATAGGGGAGAAGTGAGGTAGATGAATTATATAAGTATATATAATAATATTATATAATTATTAATAATATATATATATATTAATGATATTTAATGATTATATATATAATTATATATATATATATATATATATATATATATAATATTATAATATATATATTATTATTATATATATATATTAATTATATTATAATATATTATATTATATTAATATATATTATATACTATTATATATTATATATATTATATATCTATATATATATATATTATTTATATATATAATATATATATATATATCTAGTATATATATATATATTATATATTATATTCATTATACTAAGCAAGTTTTCATATAGTACTTTGTTTGACATGTTAAGCTTGTACTTGTGATTACTTATGTATCTTGTAACTTTACTTATATCTTGAACAAACTTCTACGAGTACTTGTCATACGTATTTAACTGATCAGCTTGAACAATTCTAGAACGTGTACTTGTACTGTACTTGTGATCTTGAAAATGTCACTTGAACTAACGCTATGAGCACTGATAAATATATTAACATACATACTATTTAGTATACATTAATATATATAGACATGATATACTAATTAACTAACTTAGCGAAAATAATAAAACGTAATAACCCTAAAATATAGATAATTATTTATCGAGATAATAGAAATAATATTATTGATCTAGAACTATCATAATTATATAATAAGTGGTACCTAAGAAATATAATTGTAAAAATGGATTATTTAGGGATTATAGTAAAATATATATGTTATACTGAACTGTCTGAAAGTGCCAAAATAAATGGTGAGTATTATTAGTATGTATTAGATAGATTATCTATATAGTTAACTATGTAGAACTCATTATGATATTTAGTAATCATATGATGATTACCTCACAAAAAACTAATGATGTATGTTGGGATATATAGAAAATATAATATAATAGTTATTTATATGAATATATCAATTAAAATGATCTCTGCATAAATATTATACTCACTCTAGTGAGTTATAGGAGGATTGAAATATTATTATATAGGTACGTAAACTACGTATATTTATTTAAAAGTAGTATCAATATACATTTAAAATGGTTTTTTTAGGGATTATAATATATAAAGGTATGTTATGTATATTACATATTATATATAAAGTTAGTACCTAAAAAAGGTTTTATGATAATTAGATATAATATATTCGAATTACTAGTTAATAAGTAGTTCCATAAATTAAATTAGGTTTGAGGTGACAAAGACATAAATATTAAATAATCATGTATCGTAGTAAACTTACCGTTTTAAATATAGTGACAGTATCCATTTACTAACTATAACATAACATATGGTGATATTATTAGGGATAGTAAAATATACATAATGATATCATATGCTAATACACAGTTATTAAAGCCCAATCGTGTATATCAATTCGTATAATATACATAGTGTATTTAACATATACCTCATATCATTATATGAAATACACGACTACAGTATTCAAGCTATATAATTATTATATCGATACATCTTAATAAAAAACCTCAATTATTATACTTATATATATTAAACAGTGGAGCGTATCCAAAATCTCTTAGTTTAATTGCGGGGGGGGACAAATCAAACAATCGTTCTTTATATAATATAATATGTATTAATATAATAGTATATACAATGTATATTATATATAATATATATATTATAACTATATATATAATATATATTATAATATATATAATATAATATATTAAATATAAAATATATATAAATAATAAAAAAAAAAAAAAATAATGAAATATTACTAGTATACAGTTATACTTCTCAATATAGCTAGCAATATTATTCATACTATACTATTACTTTCATATTTTGAGTAGTGGTTATAGTGAACAAGATGAGTTTAGAATTCACTAAGGAATTAAATGGGAGAAGTATATACCTTATAGATGAATTATCTCAAACAGTAAGCATTCCTTACAAAATATATATGTTGAAATTTTCATCCATGCCTGTTAACATGTAGACAGTGCAGCGGAAGATCCGTACGATACCACTCTTTTCTGATTTTATTATTGCATATATGTTCGTGATGGTATGCTTGCAAGGTAGAGGCAAGTCCAAAATAAGCTCGCCATTCCATCTCCAAAGTATTTGTTTGTCTACAACGTAGAGTTTTTCAGAAGTCCTTTAAATGTTATTGAAAGCGCTTCTTTCTTACTAAAAGCAATTATAAAAACGTTAAAATTGCCAGTATTTGCAACAAGCATGTAAATATTTGGAAATGTGACTTGCGAACAAGAAATCTAGACCATCTATTGTTAAGTTTTTTGGCGACGTGTGCTGTGATAGCCATTTCAACTCTCCATAAAACCAATCTCTCTTACTAAATCTCATTTATAGGGCTTTACGAGAATCTTTTACTGTAAAATATTTACACACTCATCTTTTCTTCCCATATGGTACATTACACCCGTTCGGTATTACAAATTGCAAGGAAAATTTAAAAACTTCTCTTCTAATGCTGCTATTTAAAATCATCCAATAAATGGTATAAAATGGATGATGCGATATATAAGTATGTGGTGAGTCGGAGCAGGAATGTTGGTCTGTATTTTATGGATATTTGTTAATATCATTAGTCATATATACAATTATCAATATCCAGTCAGATTCAGATTCGCTTAACACTATTATTTCAAAAATCAGCTGTTAAATTCTATATGTATGCATTTCTCTGATAGGTTCAATTTTAGTTTTTATAACTTAAAGGATCCTGCGTAGATTTATGTTACGCTAGACAGGTCAGATCACGATTTATTATATAAATATTAACATATATTAAATTCTTAGTCACTTTAATTATTAATACGAATATTTGATACTAATAAAAAACCTTTCTCGATGTCTAGACCAATTATATCGCGCGGGCCGGCGCCATATAGGCTCCCATTCTTGCACGCTCCCACTCCCCCCTTCTAGGAATATCGCTAGTGTACTGATAATAGAAGAATCTATTACATGACCCATGAATATACGACTACTATATATATATAATAATATATATATATATATTATATATATATATATATTATATTATAATATTATATATATCAGAGCTGGGCGCGCCTATATTTTTTCTGATCTTGTGGCACCTGGCGCCTATGCCGCTTTTATTGCCGCCGGGACCCTAGTGCGCCTAGCTGCCTATGCGCCTATATTTTTTGTCACATCAATTCAAAAATTGTTGCGCCTATGCGACTTTGCGCCTGCGACTGTTTCTCGCTGTAATCGTTGGATTGTCCTCGGTAAAATTTATTTGCAAAGTAAACTTTAAGTGCGATAATAAAAGCATGCTTTTATAACGAAGAAAAACACATTTTTTTATTAATTTTGATAATTAAAACACCGTACAACTAATCTATCTACAGTCCTCATATCATCTAAGGCTTTATCCACATATACACTTATAGGATCAATAAAGTCTATCTCCTCCATGTCCTTGCTGGTTCCATGTTTTTCCCACCAGTAGAGTCTTCATAGCACGAGCGCTGAATGATAGCTTAGAAAAAATTATTGCAGACTCATAGAATATTAGCCATATTTTTGTAGTTAATCGAACTACTCTGAACTAGAGTCCCATGATACCTTAATATTATTGACGCGCCACCATTAATTATAGCTTATTCTTATATAATAATTATATAGCATATATATATAGTATATATATATATAAATATGTCTTTATATGTACAGATATACACATATATATATTAATATATCCATTATATATAATATATTTATTATAATATATATTATTCTATATATATTATACTATATTATTATATAAATATATTATATTATATATATATATATATTAGATACTCATATTTATATATATTACTATATTATATTATATTATATATATATTAATAATTAATATATATTATAAATATAAAGTATTTACACTGGGTTTTTAGAATTGAATATCAAATGCTATTTGCTCCACACGCTTTTCTAAATTCTATACTCTTCCTAAGAGGTAAAAAATGCTTCTGTTCTCTGTTATTCACATAGCAGGCTAGCGGCTATAGGCGCAGAGAATTGGCATGTGCGCTTTAGCTTTAATTCCGCCTTTTTTAAAACATTATGTTATTCGAGCCTATGTGCTTTGACGCCTACAAATTTGATATTAGATGCGCCTCATAGGTCGGCCAATAAGGTACGGTACATATGGCGTACAACTCGTGGTGGAAACCGCACGCCCAGTCTTCACTGATTTATAATATATATATATATATATATATTAATATATTATAATATATATATATAATATATATTAACTATATATAATAATATATATATATATTATTATTATAATATATATATAATATTATATATATAATATTAATGAAATTATATTATATATATACTTATATTCGTTTCGTGGCACTTGCGTTGGAAAGGCTAATATTTATATATAGAAACTGTGCAGCTTAATCATCATACTAACTCTATTTTCGTCTCAAGTCAGATGCTTAACGGAGCTACTTAGTCGGCATGGTTTGCTCGTTAAATGGGAAATCTCTCTCGACATTTCCGACGATAGGCCTGGTCGTTAGGTTTCCTAGTTTCTTCCGTGAGTCGTACTGACCTGGAACCGCAGTCTTCTTGGGGCCCCGGAAGTTTTATAATATTATTTCATCATTATTATTAATATATATTATTGTTATAATTTATTAATTTATTTATTATTATATATTATTATTATTTAATTATTATTTAATTATTATCTATTATTATCTAAATTATATTATTAATATTATATTATTATATATTTCATTACTTATTAATTATTAATTCTATTATTATTCAATTACTCTGTTATCTTAACAATCATATTAATTTACTTCATTATTAATCTATTATATATTATTATTTTCTATTCATATATAATATATTTATATAATTATTTTATTATATTATTATGATATATCAAGTTATAATTTAATTATATATTATATTTTTTATAGGAATGAAGGATTTATTTTCAATTTATAGTAATTATGTAATTTAATAATTATTATAATCTCAAAAACAACTTTTGCATTCATTAATCTATTATTTACTTCATAATTAATATTATTCATTATTATATTAATATAATTATTATTTAATTATCTATTTATTTATTTACTTTATAATATTGTTAGTAAGTATTATATTGTTGTTATTATATTAGTTTGATTATATAATTTTTTTTTTATCATATTATTTATATTATATTAATTATTATAATATATATATTACATTAATTATATTATTAATTATTATACTAAATTCCTTTGGACGGACTTGATCATTGCCAGTTATCTATTGTAGATAAACATGTAAAATAACTGGGCATAAGTAGGGCCACAAATAATCTAATGCGTATCACTAGTTTAAATAAACTTAACTTAATTAAAAAATGTACAGCCATGTAAATATACTTCGAGACAAATTTAATTTAACAATTTAACATACCACATTCAGACAGGCTAACTGGAGACGTCCAGCCGGCCTCAATTCTAGTGATAAAAATATATAAATAAAATATCAATTAATATATAAATAAATATAATAAATATAAAATCACAAATAACTAAAGAGGGATCTAATTCAAATCTATAATATTTGAAACATTTGAAATTTTTCTTAACATTAATTACTCTATTAAACTATCATCGACGCTCTTTAATTCTAGTTATTTACTTTGATGACGATATCTATTCGTTTATAAATTTAATTATGCACAAATTATAACATGAGTCACTCTTAAATACTCTCGTCTGAAAATAAGTAACTATAGATTTATAAGAAAAAAAACTACTAAACTAGTAGAAATAACTAAAGAATAGATGGATATATAAACTAATGACTATATTACACTACTAATTTAACAACATAATAATAAAACTCATTTAATTTAATTGTAATAAATATTATAATTATTGATCACAATTCGTATTGACTATTAATTTCACAGATTAAACTAAAATTAAGGATTTTCTTGACTACATTTTTGAATTCAAAACTATATAAATTAGACCCTCGGTCTAAATATATTCATTAATTGAATCTGAAAATTTCGATATACTTATATATATGAAGTACATTATGAATTTAAACAACCTTATGCACTGAATTAGTATATATACCAAATACATAGTAAAATTAATTTTTCATATAGGCAGTTTCGGCATCATTAATGACTGAGAATTTTATAAAGTAATACTTCAAGTTTTTTACATAATTAAAATCTCAAAAATTGCTCATAAATTATAGAAATGACAAAGTATCTTTTACATATTGCAAGATAAGGCAATTTAATTATGTATTTATATTATATAATATAATTTAATAATAATTAATTATATTATTTATTAATATAATCTAAATACTATTTTTAAATTATTGTACTTCAGAGACATACATCAATAATAATTTTTTCAGTGGCTGACTCCATAAGGTATGTGTTAACCAATTTAAAAATAAGTAAATTAATAGAAAGTTAATATATTATTATAATATATATAGTATATTATATATATATATAAATAAGTAATTAATTACTAGTAATATATATATAATATTATATATATATTTATATATATTATATATATTATACTATATATTTTATATATATATATTATATATATATTATTATATTAATTAGTATATTTATTAATATATATAGGTATAATGACCGTGTTCTTAGTGATAAGAGATCTTTATTAAGTGATAAGGCTCTGTGAGGATATAATTACTATTATTATTATCTTTAATATATTGTCACAAATATGTATATAGTATAATTATATATATATATATAGGAAAATATAGTTATTTATTTATTTATTCATATATTACACTTTACATTATAATTTTCTATTAAATTATATTATATGTTAAAATATTTATATATAATATAAGCACTATCACTATTTATATGGATAGAAATATAAGCTTATTTATTATAATATATGTCACATTATATAATGTTACTTATTAGTATATATGATACAATTTTATAATATCCATATTATCATATTAATATATATATATATATTATATTAAATAATTAGTATCATATCTATATTATATATCATATATTATATATCATATATATATACTCCCTTACTATATTATATCTATTGACACAAAATTGACATTTATAAGTAGCAGGTATAACACTTCATAATAGCTGATTCAGCCAAAAAATACATGCTAAAATTAAATTTTGTTGGAAGTTCGTTTACATCACCGGATTTGAGTAATTTAAAGTCCTTAACATATCATCCATTCCATTTATTCAATATTTTTGTCACAAGCATAATTAATAAGGTAGTTCTTCCAAATTGCAAACACTTGGCTAAATTTATTTAGTTATAATATATCTACTATATTCATATATTTATTAATTTACTATAATATATATTATACTATCTATATATCTCTTACATATTAATATAATATAATATTATTTATATATATTAATTAATAAATATATTATATATAATTATTATTATAATATTATTTAATATTTTATCATATATTATGTTCTATATATATTAATATTCATATCTATTATATATAATTATCTATATAATTTAATATATATAATTATATATATATATATTAATATATTAATATATTCATTAATGATTAATATTACCTTTTTGCACGCAAAAACTTCACTTTTGATTTAATATATGAAGATTTATGAACATATATTTTTAATATATATTTATAATAATATATTAATATACATAATAATAACCTAAAAATATAATATATCAGAGTATACCATAATATATATATAATATTATAACTATATATTAATATATAATATTAATATATATATATATATATTAATATATTTATAATTAATTTATAGTTATATTATTATATTATATTATATATTATATATATATAATATATATATACTATACTATATTTATTATATTATATTCATAATTAATATACAATATAATAATACTATATATTAATATTTAATATATATATAAGTAATATTCTATATTATTCTATATATATTACTCTATATATTTTATATATTTATTATATATTAATATATATATAATATATATTTATAACTTTATATATCTTATTTATATTATTATTCTATCTTACTATTATTTTATACTAATCTATATTATCTTTTTAAAAAATATCTAACTTGTTCTCATACAAAATTTCACACAGTTATATACTCTCTAGAAGATAACATAATTATCTCTATCTTATATTTATATATAAATTTCATTATTTATCTACCTATATATATTATATACTATATATTATACTATAACTATATATATTATTTATTCTATTATATTCTCCTTCTCTTATCTCTATTCTTATTATATATTATCTTATTTTTATATTATATCTTCTACTTTCTTCATATACTATGTATCTATATCTTATATATATATATGTACTTATTATATATAATATCACTTACTATATATATCTACTTATTAATTATATACATACCTCTTAATATATATCTATATAATATATAATCATTATATATATATACTAATATAACTATATATATATCTATATATTAATATTATTTAATTAATATTAATATATAATATTGATAATTATATATTATTATAATATTAATATATAATAATATAATCATATTTATCTAATATTATATATGATATAAACTATCTAAATATAATTAATAATATATATATTAATATATATATTTATATATAATTAATATATATAATATATATAATATATATATTAATATGATATATATAAATATATTATATAATTTAATATATATATTATTAAATTATATATTATATATATATTATATAATATATATAATATATATCTTAATATATATATAATATATATATATATATATTAATATTTTTATAATATTATAATAATATTATTTACTAATATTTAAATATATATATAATATTAATATTTATATATATTATTACTTGTTATATATAATTATACATAATATTATTTACTATTATATTTAATATATATTTATATATATATTTAAAATTATATATATTTATATTATATTATATAATATTTATATATATATTATATATATTATCTTAATATAATATATATATTAAATAATACAAATAACTATTAATATATATATATATACGGTATATATATATATATATATATATATTAATATTATATTAATTATATATATATATATATATATATTATTATATATATATATAATATATCTTATATATTAGTATATGATATAATATATTAAATCACTATTATATCATATATTATATATTAATTATATTTAATTATTATATATATTAATAATATATATAAATATATAATATATATATAATATTATTATTATATATAATATATAATCTTATAAATAATATATAATAATAAATATATATATATCATTAATATATATAAAAACTAATTATAATATATATATATATATATTATTATATAATATATTATATATATCTATAATATTATATATAATTATAATATATATATATCAATTTATCATAATAATAATTATATTTATAATAATATATAATACTAATATATAATATAATATATAATAATATATAATATATATATATATAAATATATATATACTATTAATTATTATATATCATTTTAAAGTATTATATTAATAAATATTTATATATCTGTATAATATAATATATTTCAACATTTATTAGAATATATTAGGATAATATAAATATTACTACTAGTAGACTATATACTTATAACCTTATTATATTAAATATATAGTCTTACCTTGTTTATATATAGTTTATATATTATATATTATTATTATACTACCTCATAATAATAATTATTATTTATTCATCAACTTTTTTATTATAATGTAAATTTTTACCTTATGTAACCTATAATCAGTGGGATATTACTTCTATGCCTATTAGGGTATATTTATTTAGACTTATATCTATGCATAGTACTTATTCCACCTTATATGAATATTTCTACCTCTTATTATTGCTTTCTATATTTAAATAATCATTCTAATAAT
>JABUQX010029863.1:0-10000 GCA_015478945.1 Trachelipus rathkii
GAGAGAGAGAGAGAGAGGAGAGAAGAGAGAAAGGAAGGTGAGAGAGAGAGAGAGAGAGAGAGAGAGGAAGAAGATAGAGAAGAGAGATGAGAGTCAGTTTCGTTTGCGGAACATTTCGAAGCATTTACACTTTTAAACCTATTTGAGATATCGTAAATTTTATTTGAATCATTTTTAATTGAATTTTAATTATTTGAATTAATTAATTATTTGCGTATTTTTATTATTTTTATTTTATTTTTTTATTTTATTTTTTGTTATAACATCTCTCATCCTGAGAATCACAACGTGAAACGTTGCATAGAATGCGATTCGTAAAAGCACGTGGCAGACGTCCGTGCTATTATTCTCTTTAATTCGAAAAATTTATTCATTTTTTATTTGAATTATTTTATTCATTTTATTTGATTATTTTTAATTATTTAATTATTAATTATTTTGATTGAAATAGTAGTATTTTTATTTTTATTTTTTGTATCTTTGTTTATCCAGGGAGCTAACACGTGGCATCTTACAAAGCGAGCTGATGCGAAGAGAGAGAGAGGAATCGAATAGAGAGAGATAGGAGGAGAAAAGAGGAGAGAGGAGAGAGAGAGAGAGAGTATATATATATAATAAATATTATATATTATATATATATATATTATATATATAATATATATATATATATATATATATAATATATATATATATATATTATATATATATAATATTATTAACTTGTATTGACCATGATTATTTCGACATTGATCCGCGGGATACCCTATACTCACGCCTACACCTAGACCTAACCTGCACCTTAACCTGGACCTTACCGTAACATAACCTAACCTAACCTAAACCTAACCTAAACCTAACCTACCTAACCTAAACCTAAACCTGAACTAACCTAACCTAGCGTACACCTACGCCTAGCCTACACCTATCCTACTCCTGCACCTAGCCTCCACCCCGCCTTGAGCGCATCCAGGTAACTGATGCCTAGCCTTTGGTAGGTATCTGTGCTAACATGAGTCATGTAGGGACCTGACCTGTATGGATCTATCCTAACCTGCGAAAAGTACAGTGCACACACACACACACACACACACACACACTTATACTTATACACACACACACACAACACACACCACACCACACGAAACACACACACACACACACACACACACTTCCACTTATACACATTATTACCACACATCACTATGACACTTAACACCATTCCACTATGACACTTAAATTTACCCATAGACACTTACATTTACACTTATCCACAACAATCGGTCACAAACACACACACAACATTACACACACCCACTTACACTTATACACACATCCACTATGACACACTTACACACACCATAGACACTTACACTTACATTTACACTTATTCACACGTATAAACACCGGACCAACCCTTTGGTCTTCCCTTGGGTCAATTTAGCCCATCCTAATTTTTAGGCACTTAAACATTTTATTTAAAACATTATACTTTTACAGACCTTAAAGCAAGTAAATCAGGTAAATCAATAGAGGTGTTAACTAACACCTAGGGGGATTAGTACATGGTTTTGTTTTACTGTTTTACTGCTTAAACTCATATGTTTTACTTTTTTAACTTATATGTTTTACTGCTTTAACCAACATATTTCATTAACATTACATACCTTAAAGCAGTAAATCAGTAAATCAATGAATCAAACCTAACACCAAGGGGGGAATTAGTATGCTTTTGTTTTACGATGCTTTTACTGCTTTAAACTCATGTTTTTACTGCCTGTAAACTCATTATGTTTTACTGTTTTTTTTTTTTAACTCACATATTCATTAACATACATACCTTTAAAGCAGTAAGTCAGTAAGATCAATAGCAGGTGTTAAACCTAACACCAAGGGGATTTAGTATGCTTTTGTTTTACTGCTTTACTGCCTTAACTTATATGTGTTACTGCTTTAACTCATATGTTTTACTGTTTTTAACTCACATTATTATTAACATTACCAACCCTAGCAAGTAAAAAATCAGTAAACAATAGAAGGGGTTTTACCTAACACCAAGGGGGGATAGTATGCTTTTGTTTTACTGCTTTATGCCCCTTTACTTCATGTTTCTACTGCTTGTAACTTCATGTTTGACTGCTTTAACTGTTCTGCTTTACTGCTTTTAAACTTTCTGGCTTTAACTGCTCTTAAATTTCTTGCTTTACTGTTTTAACTTTTATGCTTTACTGCTTTAAAACTCATATATTTATAAAACATTGATGTTTTTTATTTTGTTTTTTAATACTTTTTATTTATTTTATTATTATTTTATTTATTTTGTATTATTTTTATTATTTTTATTTATTTTATTTTTATTATTTTATTAAAGTATACTTAGTGTTATTTATTTCATGCCTTATTGTTATTATTATTAGAAACACACCTACA
This sequence comes from Trachelipus rathkii, assembly GCA_015478945.1. NCBI lineage: Eukaryota > Metazoa > Arthropoda > Malacostraca > Isopoda > Trachelipodidae > Trachelipus > Trachelipus rathkii. Next base: position 2,428 of record JABUQX010029863.1, read on the forward strand.
CCACGTGAGGCGTGCGGGGCGCGCACACACACACATACCACAACACCCACCCAACACAACACACAACACCACTTAAACTTCATACACACATTCACTATGAACACTTATACACACATTCACTAGGAACACTTACATTTACCCATAGAACTTACATTACACTTATACACAGGGTCACACCCCACAACTACATTATACACACAGTTTCACTATGGATTTACTTATACACAACATTCACTGATTGACACTTAACTTTATCCATTTAGACAACTACATTTACACTTCACACTCAACACACAGATTTACTTACACTCACACAGATTTACTTTACACACACACAAGATTTACTATTACACTTCATTTACACAGATTTAACTTACAACACACAGATCTACTGTACACTCGCACACAGATTTACACACACACACACACAACACACACACACCCACGCACACTCACACATATAACGTATTTAATTTATTAAAACTAAAACATTTTTATGGTTTTAATTAAACCGTACATTTATATACTCATTCAAAATATAACTAAAATTATTTCAAAGTTTCTTAAAACCTTCTATAATAAATCAATCATTATCTTGAACAAAGAATTTATTATTAACGGTTAATACGTTTTGTTTATAAATTTTATAACTAGCTCAAGTTTTAAAATAACTTGTACTAAAATTTTATGAAATTTTGAAAAACATATATTTTACGTACCTTAAGCAATAAATCAGTAAATCAGTAAGGGCCAGCCCCTAGCACCCCTACACAAGGCTATGCGACGTTTTTTGTTCTATGACTTACTGCTTTACATTCATCTTTAGCATGTAAATTAAGTATATATTATAAAAATAACAAAAAATAAGTTCTTCTCTGCTAACATTACATGTATATTTTATTAAAAATCATTCTAAGTTTTTATTTTAAAATAACAATTATTCACTTACATTTAAATTATTCACTCGATGTTAACTAAAAATATTTCCAAGTTTTTTTAAATAATTCGGGTGTTCTTTATTATTATTATTATTATCTTTACATTCTTGCGGTATCGTGACAATCCATCACGAGAAAACACAACTACCCTCACTCCTTACAGATACGAAACCGTAACCTCTCTCTGTAAAATGTGTTGAAAATAACTACTTTAGTCTAAATTTTAGGATAATCCTTTTTGTAACCCGGAGCGAATTAAGCCTAATCCAGGTCAAATTATATTTCAAACTGACCTTTTTTCTGTAAAAATGTGGTTTGAATAAACTTACGTAGCCTAAATTTTAGCCAAAATTTACGATAAGCCCTTTTTGAGACGGGCGAATTTAATCCTAATTAAACCAGGGTCAAAAGGTATAAATTCCCGTATATAGAGCCAAGAATCTTGTTATTATTTATTTTTATAATATAGTGTCCAACTGGAAACATGCCTGGATCGGAAGATTCCTTTAAGCAGGTAAAAAGGAAAGTTTTTCATTACTTGTGATGGTCGGGGGGATCCTTATCTCTATATGACCTCGTATGTGATTGGTGGAGAATTATTTTATCGTCTTTTTGAAATTACTTGTTTCTTTTTCAACTTGCTTATTTGAAGCAGGTGCGTGTTGTTATTTCTTTTACCCAAACTCATTTAAATCAGAGTCATTTTAGGCTGTTAAGCGGTGCCCAAGTTATCTGATTTGTATTAAAAAGTGTTTTATATTTACTAAGTGTATATCATATTTATAATAAATACTTACATTGAGGAATAATTATTAATTTCTAGTGAAATTAATAATTAATTCACTAGTTCATAAGCTAACCACCAGGGCTCAGCATGAGTCCCACCCGCAAAGGCAGCCAACCCCGCACCCGTAGGTGCGTCCCGCCGCCGTCCCCCGCCCCGCGTGCGCCCCGCAGGCGCAAATATTTCAGCGATTCCCCGCCCGCCGCGTGCGCCCGCAGGCGCAATATTTCCACGCGCATAAAAATTATATATATATTATATATATATATATATAATATATATATATATATATATTATATTATAAATATATAATATATTATTTTGGATACCATATATGGAACCAAGTGTAATTTTTCACTTTCATAACTGTAAATACATATAATTATGTAAAATAAAAATTTTACTGACACGTTATATAGCCCTCCCCAAAATAATAAATATTATATATATATATATATATATATAAAATATTATTATATAGATATATATATATATATATATATATTATATATATATAATATATATCATATATTTCATTCGCGAGCGGAAAATAAATTGCGCCTGGGCGCACGCGCGGGCGGGACGCGGGCGGGACCGCACCTACGGGTGCTGGGTTGGCTGCCTTTGCGGGGGCTCATTGCCTGAGCCCTGGTGGTTTAGCTTATGAACCTAGTGAATTAATTATTATCTATTTTAGTGAAATTAATAATTATTCCTCAATGTAAGTATTATTATAAATATTGATATAACACTTTATAAAATAAAAAACTTTTATACAAATCAGATAACTGATGCACGCTAACAGCTAAAAATGACGATTTTGATTTCTAAAATGAGTTTGGGTTCTAAAAAAGATAATAAACACACCCACCTGCTCCAAATACAAGTGAAAAGAACAAATGTTAATTTTCAAAAAGACGATAAAATAATTCTCGACCAATTACACGCATACGAGGTCATATAGAGATAAGTTACCCCGCCATCACAGTAAGGAAAACATTCCTTTTTAAGCCTGCCTTATTGGCACTGCCAGGGCCGCGAATGGAGGCTGTATCCATATTTATAAAAAAATAATGACTAAAATTGACTTGGGGTTAGGCAGACCTTATGACTGGTATAGGATTAAATTAGGCCCGTCGACAAAAAAGGCTTATCGGTAAATTTAGGCCTAAATTTAGGCTAAGCCTTTTTGTATCCCAGGCTGACCAGAAAAAAGGTCAGTTTGAAATAAATTTTGACCTGGAATTAGGCTTCAATTCGCCCGGTTACAAAAGGAATTATCATATTCCTAATTTAGACCTTAAAGTAGTTTATTTCAACACATTTTACAGAGGAGAGGGTCAGTTTCGTGATTCTGTAAGGAGGGAGTGAGGGTAGTCTGCTGTTTTCTACGTTGAGGATTGTCAATGTTACATTAGATAATTAAATAATTAATAATAAAGAAAACCCGAAATATATTTAAAAAACTTGGAAATATTTTTAGTAAACCATCGAGTGAATAATATATTTAAATGTTAACCGTGGTGAAAATTTGTTTATTTTTAAATAAAAACTTGGAATATTAATAAAATACATGTTATGTTAGCAGAGAAGACCTTATTTTGTTGATTTATACTTTTACATGGCTAAAGATGATGTAAAGCAGGTAAGTCAATAGAACAAAACGTCGCATAGCCTTTGAGTTGTAGAGGGTGGTTGCTATGGCTGGCCTTACTGATTTTAACTGATTTTTATGCTTTTAAAGGTTCCCGTTAAATATATGTTTTTAATAAAATTTCATAAAATTTTAGTAAAGGTTATTTTAAAACTTGAAGTTATAAAATTTTTAAACAAAAAGTATTAACAGTTAATAATTAATTCTTTGTTCAAAAGATAATGATTGATTTATCATAGAAGTTTTAAGAAAAACTGAAATAATTTTAGTTATATTTGAATGAAGTAATATAAATGTTACGTGTTTAATTAAACATAAAATGTTTTAATAAATTATAACGTTATATGTGTGAGTGTGCCGTGGGTGTGTTTGTGTTGGGTGTGGTGTGTGTGATAAATCTGTAGTGCTGAGTGAAGAAAATCTGCGTGGTGTACAGTAAATCTGTGTATGAGTGTAAGTAAATCTGTGTGTGTGTAAGTAAATCTGTGGTGTGTGTGTGTGTGTGTGTGTGTGAGTGTAAGTGTAAATGTAAGTGTCTATGGATAAATGTAAGTGTTCATAGTGAATGTGTGTATAAGTATCATAGGTGAATGTGTGTATAAGTGTAAGTTGTGTGGTGTGCTATCGCGATTGTGTATAAGTCTGTTAAAATGTAAGTGCGTCTATGGGTAAATGTAAGTCATAGGAAATGTGTGTATAAGTTGTTCATAGTGAATTGTGTGGTTCATAAAGTTGTAAGGGTGTTGTGTGTGTTGTCTGTGTGTGGTGTGGCTGTGGATGTGTGTGTTATGTGTGTGTTTAATGTGTGTTGTGTTGCCACGACGCTCACGTGTTGTGTTTGTAGTGGTTTGTTTCTAAAGAATAATAACAATAGGCATGTGAAGTAAATAACACTAAGTATTAATAAAAAAAGAAATAAAAATGAATTAACAAAAATTATAAAAATAATGATAAAGTAATTTAAATGATATGAATAAAAATGTAATTAAAAGAAAAAAAATAAAAAATGTATTAAACATAAATAAAAAAAACATAATGTTTAATAAATATATGAGTTAAAGCCGTAAAGCAGAAAAGTTTTTTTAAACAGTAAGCAGAAAGTTAAAGCAGTAAAAGCAGAAAGTTTAAAGCCCAGTTTAAAGAGAAAGTTAAAGCAGTTTAAAAACCAGGAGTTTTAAGCAGTAAAACATGCAGTTAAAGCCCAGAACAGCAGTTGGTAAAACAAAAAGCATACTAATCCCCCTTTGTTGTTAGTGAATCATTGATTTACTGATTTACTGCTTTAAGGATATGTAATGTTGGGTATGAATATGTTGAGTTAAAACGGTTATTAAAAACTATAGAGTTAAAGCAGTAGCTTTTAAAACATGATGTTAAAGCAGTTAAAGCAGTAAACAAAAGCATACTAATCCCCCCTTTCTGGTGTTAGGTAACACCTCTATTGATTTACTGATTTACTGCTTTAAGGTCATGTAAATGTTAAGAATCATGTGAGTAAACAGGAAAACATATTGAGTTTAAGCAGGTAAAAAGTTAAAACATGAGTTGGTTAATTAAAGCAGAAGCAGTAACAACAAAAGCATAACTAATCCCCCAGGTGTTAGTTAACACCTCTATTGATTTACTATTACTGCTTTAGGTAATGTAAATATTGTGGGTTAATAAATAATGTGAGTTTAAAGGCCAGTGTAAAAACATAATAAGTTAAAACAGTAAAACAATGACGTGTTAAAGCAGATAAAACAGGCTTAAAACAAAAGCATACTAAATCCCCCTAGGGTGTTAAGGGGTGAGGAGGGCTATTTGATTTACTGATTTACCTGCTTTTAAAGGTCTTGTTAAAGAATATGTTTTTAATTAAAATGTGGGTGTTTTAATGCCTAAAATTACTAGGAGTGGAGCTTTTATAAAATTGACCCCATGGAAGAAGACCAAAGGGTGGTCTGTTGTTCTTGTTTATACATGTGTATAAGTGTAAATGTGTAAGTGAAAGTGTCTATGGTGAGTGTAAGTGTCATAGTGAATGTGTGTATAGTATGATGTGTGTGCATGTGTGTATGTGTTTATGTGTGTGTGATCGCTTATGGTCTATGGTTAAATGTAAGTGTCAATGGAACAAAATTTAAGTGTCATAGTGAATGTGTGTTAAGTGTCATAGTGAATGTGTGTATAAGTTGTCATAGGAATGTGGTTGTGTTGTTGTGTGTTGTGTGGTGTGTGTTGTGTGTGGGTGTTGTTGTGTGATATAAAGGTATAAGTGTCATGTTGTGATCTGTTGTGTGTGTGTATAAATGTGTGCACCGGATGGAAAAATTAATGTAGAAAGATCCCTTTCAGGTCAGGTATCCTAATTACCTTCAGTGGTTGCCGATAAAGATACCTACCAAAAAGGCAGGCATATCGAGTTAACCTGGATGCGCTCAAGGTGGGGGGGCGCGGGGGGGGAGGGTTGGGAGGGCTAGGGTGGGCCCCAGAAAGTAGGATAGGTGGTAGGCTAGGGGCGAGGTGTACGCTAGGTCTAGGTTTAGGTTAGGTTAGGTTAGTCGTAATAGGTTAGAGAATAGGTTAGGTTAAGGTAAGTATAAGAAGTTTAGTTGGGTTATGGTTAGGTAAGTCAGGTTAGGTGCAGCGTTCTAGGCTAGCGTGTGTAATGGCTGAGTAGGCTATATAGGGTATCCGGCCAGGTTCAAAATGTTCGAAATATCATTTGGTCCAAACAAGGTGTAATATAATATATATATATATATATTATAATAATATATATATATATATATATATATATATATATATTATATATATATATATATATATATATATATACTCTCTCCCCTCTCTCTCTCTCTTCCTTCTCTCTCTCTTCTCATCTCTCTCTCTCTCTTCATCTCTCTCTCGCTTCGGCTCTCGCTTTTGTAGGATGCCACTACTCGTATGTTACTCCCTGCGAAGAATAAAACCTTTAATACCAAAAATTTAAAAATTAAAAAAAAATTAACTTTACTCTATGCATATAATTTTAATTAATATAATATAATTAAAAATAATTTTCAAATAAAAATGAATAAATAAAATTCAAATAAAATGAATATAAATCATTTTTTCGAATATAAAGAGATAATAGCACGGACAGTCCTGCCACCCGTGCTTTTGACGAATGCATTCAAATGCAACGTTTCCGTTGTGATTCTCGGATTGGAAGGGGTTATACAAAAAAAATAAAATTTAAAAAAAATAAATTAAAAATACCGACAGCCGCAAATAATTAATTATTAATTCAAATAATTAAAAAAAATCAATTTAAAAAAGATTCTTCAAATTAAAAATTTTACGATATCTCAAATAGCTTTGTTTAAAAGTATTAAATGCTTTCGAAATGTTCCGCAAAGAACTGGACTCTCCTCTCTCTCTCTCTCTCTCTTCTCTCTCTCCGTCTCTCTCTCTCTCTCTCTCTCTCTCTCTCTTCTCTCTCTCTCTCTCTCCTCTCTCTCTTCATATTATATTATATATATACTATATATATATATATTATATATATAGATATATATATATATATAATATAGATATATATATATATATATTTATATGATAAATTATTATTATTATTATTATTATTATTTTATTATTAAGGGAATCACCGGACTCGGGTAAATTGACCTGATTTCAAAATATCTCATTACCAGATCTCAGTTTGGTCTTGGGGACTAAAGGGCATAAAGTTGACCGCGTGGAAGGGTGCGATATCCTTTCGGTTTGGCTATATTATTTTGATTTTCATTAACCGGAAAAGACTCGAAGCAGCTGAAGACGAGGGTGGTAAGGAGTTTAAAGGCAATGATGAAAAGGCGACGGTGGAAAAATTCAGTTGAGTAGCGACCCGTGGGTACCGGTTGTGAAATATTTGGTATAGTTTTTAATAAAAAAACCGGCGTGTTTTCGTTAAAAAAGTAATACTTGCCTTGAACTCTCGTTGTTTCACAGGTTAAATAATAATATTTAACACGTATGAAAGTACAGATGTATGGCTTTCCAAATCTATTTGTGGTTCTTTGCGCTTGGTTCTTTGCTACGAATGCGGACGGACTCCGCCGGAAACTGTTAAAAAACGCGGCACGATTAAAACGCGACACGACGATTGGACTACGCGATTAAACCGACGAACGCGACGATGAATATGCGATTCATCCCGACGATGATTAACAA
>JABUQX010029863.1:25000-27500 GCA_015478945.1 Trachelipus rathkii
ATAAACATCCTTGGCCTTAACATGAACAAAAGTTGTTTAACCCCACATCACAATGGTTGCTAGGGCGGCCTCAAAGAACTGGAAGTTCTGTTTAGACTGTGAGACTTTCCTCCTTTTCTCAGTTGCTCCGCTATACAAAGGTCTCATCCGCCCATGTATGGAGTACTGCTCTCATATCTGGGGGGGGGGCTCTGGTTTCACCCGGCTTTTGGACAGGGTCGAGTCAACGGCAAAAAAGCTTATAAACTGTTCTGTACTTTCCAGTTCACTTGACCCTCTATCTTTGCGAGGCGATGTTGGTGCATTATCTCTATCCTATAGGTACCGCAGCGGCAAGTGTTCGAGGGAACTTATCACTCGCGTACCACCACCTTTACGACGCCTTCGTAGCACAATAGGTGCTGTATCTGCGCACGAGTATTGTGTTGACATTGGTAACTCCAGGCTAGTTTGCTGTGGTGCTTCCTTCTTGAATAGGGCTCTGCCCGTGAGTGGTGGTGACAACTGTAAAAAAAAATCCTTGAATGGGCAGATATGTGGCAAATGAACTGAATCTCCTATTCTCCCCATCCAAAACATCATTCAGATTATCCCAGAAAATCGTACTCTTTTCAACATTACCCTCAGATGGATCATATGTCGCAACCACACAAAATTTGACCTTTTTAAACTTAAATTTAACCTTTAAACTTCTAGTACTCACACACACAAAATCTACCATAGCTCTCTACCACAACTCACTCATCAGAATTGCAAATCCTTCTATCCCCCTCTCATTCCTTTCCACAGCAACACAAACACATTTCACACCACACCACTCATTTCACCGTTTCCTTTCATCTTTGTTTCAGTCACAGCGAGCAAATCAAATTTGCCCTTTCTAAATACATCCATCACCTCTCTCCTCATTTCCTCAACATTTATTCCTCTGACATTTCATATACAGATACGATTCATACATTTTCGCCGAAGGATAGAAGGGCGCTTACTGCGATCACGACTTTCTCCGAGGCATGCATTAGCATTCCTGGCAAAAGATAAGTGGTAGTAGGCAGCCAACCTAACTACCACCGTCCCTTAGTCGCCTTCTACGACACGCAGGACATACGATGTGGGCAATTTTTTCTCCCTACATGTATGGATATAAGGGATAGGGATGTCTGTAAGATGTTGTCTAGAAGAGGGGTGTGGATATAAGTATGTGTATATGATATGTTGTCTGGAGGATGAGTGTGGATATGAATTATAAACGCATAACAGAAAGGCGAATCATTAGGCACTGGAATCTCATACACAATTACCATAAGTTCAAAATGGCATATATATATATATATATATATATATATATATATATATATATATATATATATATATATATATATATATATATATATATATATATATATATATATATATATATATATATATTATTATTATTATTATTATTATTATTATTATTATTATTATTATTATTATTATTATTATTATTATTATTATTATTATTATTATTATTATTATTATTATTATTATTATTATTATTATTATTATTATTATCATTATCATTATCATTATCATTATCATTATTATTATCATTTAATTATTATTATTATTATTATTATTATTATTATTATTATTATTATTATTATTATTATTATTATTATTATTATTATTATTATTATTATTATTATTATTATTATTATAAATATTGCCATAGCTTGTTTCAGCATTAAATTTGAAAATCTTTACATAATTATCAAACAATAGGGAATGAAACATAACCTACCCTCTCACTATGGCGATTCCTTGAAAAAAACTATTATAAAAAAAAACATAAACACACATATATATATATATATATATATATATATATATATATATATATATATATATATATATATATATATATATATATATATATATATATATATATATATATATATATATTTTATTATTTATTTTATTTTATTTTACCTACACTTTTTCCCGCTTGAGCGGGGTAGTGGTACGTACAGCCTCTCTCATTCACACTTCCCCTCATCTCGCCCTCACCCACCTCCTCCACCCCACTCTATCTCTCGCCAACACCCTACCCTCTTCCTCCCTCATCCCTCCCTCCTCCAGCATCTCCTTTATTCCATCCATCCACCTCCTTCTTGGTCTCCCCCTTCCTCTCCTTCCTATCCCCTCCGCCTCCCAAACTCTCCTAACCACTCTCTGTTCCTCCATTCTCACTAGATGCCCATACCATCTTAACATTCCCTTCTCCGCTCTTCCCACCAACCCATTCCTCCAATCACATCTCTCCCTCACCACCCTATTCCTAATCCTCTCCCTTCTGCTAACCCCACAAACCGCTCTCAACCCCTTCATCTCAAATACTTCCAACTTCTTCCTGGACCTGGCATTCAACCCCCACGTTTCACACCCATACAACACCGCTGGTACACAAATTTTTTCAAACATACTTATCTTAACTTTCTGTGATAAATCCCCCCCTTTC
>JABUQX010029863.1:32500-39989 GCA_015478945.1 Trachelipus rathkii
CTATTTTATATATATATATATATATATATATAATATATATTAAAAGTATTATATATATATATATATATATTATATATATATATATATTATATATATATAAGTTATTAATATTATATATAGTATATATATAATATATAATATATTATATATATATATATATATAGATAATTATATATATAATACCCATTTTGCTTATGGTATGCATGAATTCAGTGCCTATATGGTTCGCTCTTCTGTTATTGCGTTTCATATTCGCCACTCATCCACTGAGACAACTATTTTATCATATACACATACTTATATCCACACCCTTCTTCTAGACAACATCTTACAGAAATCCCTATCCCTTATATCCTTACGTGTAGGGAGAAAAAATTGCCCACATCGTACTGTCCTTGCGCATCGTAGAAGGCGACGAAGGGAAGGTGGTAGTTAGGTTGGCTGCCCACTACCACTTATCTTTGCCAGTAATGCTAATGCATGCCTCCGAGAAGGTTGTGATCGCCGTAAGCGGCCTTCTATCTTTCGGCGAAAATGTACGATCGTATCTGTATATGGAAGATGTCAGAGGAATAAATGTTGAGGAGATGAGGAGATGAGGAGAGAGGTGATGGATGTATTTAGAAAGGGCAAAATTTGATTTGCTCGCTGTGACTGGAACAAACAAAGATGAAAGGAAACGTTGAAAATGAGTGGTGTGGTGTGAAATGTTGTTTTGTGGTGTTGCTGTTGGATAAAGGAATGAGAGGGGGATAGAAAGATTTGAAATTCTGAATGACTGACTTGTGGTAGAGAGCTATGGTAGATTTTTTGAGTGTGTGAGTACTTGAATTCTAAAGGTTAAATTTAAGTTTGAAAAGGTCAAAATTTGTGTGGTTGCGACATATGGTCCATCTGAGGGTATATGTTGAAAAAGAGTACGATTTCTTGGGATAATCTGAAATGATGTTTTGGATGGGGGGAAATAGGAGATTAGTTCATTTGCCAACATATCTACCCATTCAACGGATATTTTTTTTACAAGTTATCACGGCACCGACTCACGGCAGAGGAGGGGTTAGTAACTCTCAAAAGTTCACCCTCTAGCGCAAGATTACGCATATGAGCACAGACGCAGGCCTTTTAAAAGTGAGGAGATTTAAATTCAGTAGGAAATCAGAAGATGGGAAGAGAATTTCCACATAAACAGAGGTGGTGGGAAAGAGGGAAGCACCATACATGGGCGAATGAGACCTTTGTATAGCGGAGCAATTGAGAAAAAGGAGGAAGTCTCACAGTCTAAACAGAACTTTCAGTTCTTTGAGGGCCGCCCTAGCAACCGTTGTGAAGTGAGGTTTCAAGACATTTTTTTGTTCAGTGTTAAGGCCAAGGATGTTTATATTGTCAACAGGAGAGTACGGCAGAACCGTCGAAAGAGACAGGAAAGTAAGAAGGTATTTTGGAGAAGGAGATTTGTAGAAGTTGGGTTTTTACAGAATTGAATTTCACAAAGTTATTTTTATCCATCAGCGAGAATTAAATCGGAAAGATTAAGACGTAGAGGCAATTCCAGAAGTAAGAGTGGGAGTAGAATTGATATGGAGTTAAAGGAATGAAAGGGTTCGAAGTCCATCGGAATACGAGTGGTCAGAGTTAGAGGTGCAAGGTGAGAAGATCATTAATGAAAAGTAGGAATAAAATTGGAGATAAGACAGAACCCTGAGGACACCACTATTGACAGAAAAAGAAGAAGTCGCCCATCACAACCAGCCTATTCATTGAAGGCGATTTGAAAAGAAAGGCTCCGATTAAGTAAGGCAAGGAGCAGGTAAACCTAAAGGAGGGGAGCTTGGAGAAGCAGTGAACGCGTGCATACTCCGGTCCGAATGCTTTGGATATTTCAAAGCGCCCCCGCAGGTCTCCCGTAGTTCGCCTAAGCAGCGATAAAACCATAAATCGTATAGTAGGAATGTTAATAAATCGCCAGTTTAAGACTTGTGCAACGAGAGCCGTACTTGCGATCGGAGTGAGTTTTCAGATGATCTAAGAAGTGAGTTGAGAAGGGTTTGAAATAGATCATAGATAGATAGCAAAGTGCAAGCCTACCAGGCGACTAGCTTAGCAAGGATCAGCACGACGGCTATCCCTTTCTCATTCGCACTACGCCCTTGGACACATGTCGAGAGGTTTCCAACCGCTAACGCGAGGAACAGCTGCTTTCAGACATGCACGCACACAGAGATCATAGTTGACGCCGCAGGGGCCGAAGAGATTACCTTCTTCAGTTGGAGATTAACACACCAACTGACTCCATAATCGAGCTAAGAGCTGAGGAAAGGTCAAGATTACAGAGTTGCTAGAGTGAAAGATCTTTGTCAGCTACGGACGAACCCAACACGGGGCTTAGCGCACTCCTCCTTTGCATGCAAAGCCAGCCTCTTGACTCCGTCGCAGAGTACTCAACCCCGCCTGCAACGATTCCCCTCTACGCCTGAATCGAAAACGTTAGCCCGAGAGTGATAGGCAGACACGCAGAATCTTTTCCCACACCCCATAGGCGGGACTGTCTCTAGCCTGAATGGCCAAAATAAAGCACGAATCGAACCATGGATAATGAGGAAAGAAAGATTTAGTTTTAGAAGGAATGAATGAGGAAAGAAAACTTTAGTCGAAGAGGAAATGAACCTGCTCATCCATCAACGATTACAGGCTCCCTCCTAATCTTTTAAATCTTTATACATCCATCATTATTCCCTATTGAGGGTAGCAAATTTGCTATCATCTGCAAACTTGCAAACCTTACATTTAATCGCATGGTATACTTTATACAATGTATGAGGAACAGCCACTTGACCTAGGACATCATTGCTGAACCCTAATGAATGCTTGCTCATTTCATTAATAAATTCTTGTTCATATTGCTTAATTTTTATGAATTCTTATTAACATTGTTAATCTTATTAACTCTTTGATCACATTATTAATTACTTATTATTATTATTATTATTATTATATTATTATTATTGAGTTATTTATTATTATTATTATTAAATTATTTATTATTATTATTATTATTAATTATTTATTATTATTAATTATTATTATTATTATTATTAATTATTATTATTATTATTATTATTATTATTTTTATTATTATTATTATTTTTATTATTCATTATTGAGACTTAAGGATCCAAAAATTTTTATGGCTAAAATAATTTCGGGAGGTTGAAGCCCCTGACCCCTCTGTCTGCAGTCTTATATATATATATATATATATATATATAGAATATACATATATATATATATATATATATATTATATATATATATATATATATATATATATATATATATATATAATATATATATTATATATATATATATAGAGAGAAGAGAGAGAGAGAAGAAATTTTTAAAATAGTTTTTTTCAATATTAGGTGGTGGTTTATCTCTGTTTTCATCCATCGGCAAAATTTTGCTCTAATCGTCATCCGTCATCGTCATCGTCAAAAAATCTTCATAATCGTCCCATCACTAATATATATATATATATAATATTATATTATATATATAATATATATATATATATATACTATATATATATATATATATATATATATATTATATATAATATATATATATATATATATATATATATTATAATTATATATTTATATTTTATATATATGTATATAATATATATGAATATATATAATATATATTATATGATGATATATATATATTATATATAATATTATATATATATGAGTATATATATATATATATGGAGTTTTGGAAGCTCGGACCCTACGAAACTAGAAAGTAATGAAAAATACAAATGGGACGCGCGCACACACACACACTCTCTTATACTTACTTTTGCCGCCACCGTTTTTCCCTCTCCTAAATAATGTAGCGAGCGGCCCTAACAACCGTTTCGAGAAGAAGTAATAGAGTGCATATGCCTGTCAGGGATCAGAATCCAGCAATTGAGTAGAAGGTGTCCTATGTCGTCAGAAGTGTGAACGAGTGGACATTTTGTGCAGTAGGAGGAGTGGTACATTCGAGTGTTCTAAACCTGTATTGAAGAGGGGTGGTGCCCAGAGCTGATTTTTTGGTGCAAGGATTATTGTTGGAATACTTCTGGCTGACAGTTTTAATTTATAGGTATAGTGTCGTTTAGGTATGTGGAGATTGTCCCATTGGGATATATATATTATATAGTATATATATATATATATATATATATATATATATTATATATATATATATATATATATCTATATATATATATATATATATATATTATATATATATATATATATATATTATATTATATATTCATGCGTAACGATCCATTTTTACGATGAGAAATTACATGGTTTTTGTTAGCGCAAGTGTGGTTTGAAAATTGTAATTTTTTATCTTTTTTCCATTCGTGTGTGAAAAATCGTTCATTTGTGTATTTACATAACTTCACTATCATCTTGTGATATATATATATATAATATATATATGATAATTATATAGTATATATATTATTATATATTATATATATATATATATATCTATACTATATAATATATATATATATTATATATATATAGTATAATATTATAGCTAAAATTATTTTTTCTGTTCATACTAATAAAGATAAATATGAAGCTTGAAGTATTGCAAAAAATATCAAAGATTATTTAAAATTGAACAAGAAGTGTACTGAGCCATCGCGATTAAATACGCTATTTTCAATCATTAAAAAACGTGACCTCTTCGTGCTGGAATGAAATAGTTTGATATTGTGTGTGTTTTTGAAATTTAGTGTGTAAAATTGTTCTTATTGTTGGCCTGACATCTCTTAGTTTACATTTGATCTTGCCAGCAGGCACGAGACAATTGACATTCTCTTTTAATGGTATAAATAGGTGAGACTCTTTTGAAGCACACTAATATATATATATATATATATATATTATATTATATATTATATATTCATATATATATATATATATATATATATAGAGAAGAGAGAGAAAAGAGAGAGAAGAGGAGAGAGAGAGAGAGAGCCCGAGTAGTGAAAAAATAATGCTGGAGTCGCCGCTGATAATATATATATATATATATAATATATTAGTATTATTATATATATATATATATATTATTATATATAATATATATATATATATATATATATATATATATATTATATAATATATATCGGTCGCCTTGCATTAGGCTGAGCGAGAATGAAGTTTGATCTAATACGTGAGTATATATATATATATATTATATATAGTTATATATATGAAGTTGAAATAACTTTATGACTTGAGGAAACATTCATATTTTGTATGCTCTGTTCTTATGTAAATAGGTGTGGGGTGCAATTTTATACGTCACCTTTTAAAAACCCTAAATTGTTGTATGGGTGGCATTTTTAATGCTCGTTTATATATATATTATATATTATATATATATATAATATATATATATAATATATATTATGTTTATAATATGTCCATTTTACAATGTTGATATATAATTGTGAATATATTGATAATATTTTATATATATATTATATATACTTATATAATTTTTTTTATTTTATATACTGTAGATTTAGAAAAATATATATTTGGATATATGAGATACTGCGATGCGTTTAGATAAATTATATTCATATATAATATATAATAAACTTAAGTAATTAGTATATATATATTATAGAGAGTGTGTAGTAGGTATTCTATGATATATGACTATATTACCGATAGTGATATAGTTAGTATATATGAGTGAATTAATTAACTATAATATTATATATATATATTATATATATATATTATTACTATATATATAGAGCTTATTTTTTTCATTTTGAACAATGGAAATTTTTTAATCTGTAGGATTTTTTATGTATATTATATTAACTATGTAATTGTTAATAGTATTTAATATATATAATCGTTTATTTTCTGTTTCTGAATGTTAAAATTTGCAAAATGAGTTTTTTTTTCTTGGGTTGGTTACTTTATAAATTATCAATTCCTTATTTAAAATTTATCAATCGCGTTTAAAATGGTTTTCAAGTATATAAAAGTTAAAAAAAAAAAATATAAGTTAAAAAAAAAAAAAAAAACGCACACAAATCCTGGGTTTTTTCTGTATTTGAATGTTTATAAAATCTTGATTTCGGGAAAACGGTTTTTTTACATATCAAGAACGACATGGCGTGAAAGAGTTGTCCTTGCGTCAGTCAAGACATACTCGGTATGTGTTTCTTCTGCTTATTGTTATTGCATCTCTTTTGGGAAATTATCAGGCATTTATAAAGACTTTTTTTCTTTTTCTTTTCATTCATAAATCATTGTTCAAACATTTTCCCCATTAGTTACTCATCGTGTAATTAGTACAAGAAAGAGAGAGAGGATTTTTTGAAGGGATTAATTACTGTACTGTCTGTATTTGTAATTTTAAATGTCTGCATAATTACGTGCGTGCCTACGTAGGATCTCTTTGCATCCGGTTTCATATATATATATAAATATGAATGAGTATGTATTAAAGTATATATATATAATCTATAAGTTAATTGATATCATATAGGTAATAATGATATTATGGTATAATATATAAATTAAAAGTTAGTCTATATATATACTAGTATATTATGATTAATATTAGTATATATAATGCTGGTATAGTATATAGTTTATTATCAATATATAATAAATATTATAATTTGAATACATTTGTAACCGAAGTGTGAACTCATTTTATACACTTTGATGCCATCATCGACCTACCAAACCACGACGGCAAATCATAAAAAAATAATAAATATATAGTGAGAAGCAGAAATAATTATAATGAATAAAATAAGAAAAAAAAAGATAGAATAAACTTATTTATATGCCACAAGTTCAACCAAATGGAGTCTTTTAATTGGGACAGAAGATAATATATACAATAATATTAAGTATATTTATTATAGAATATGGACTGCCTGGTCGTATCGTTTTAATGTATATATATATATACACATATATATATCATATATACTATATAAGTAGATCTCATATTATCCTTTTATATAGTAATATATATATTTATAATTTATATATATATATAGTTAGTATAGTTAGTATAGTAGGCTATATATAATATATACGTATATAATATATTATAATATATATAATTATATATATATATATATATATATAATATATATAGTAATATATATATATATATATATATATATATATATATAATGGATTTCCTGCCCTTCCCAATTGTTATGCAAGTTAATTAAGGTTTTTTAGGGTTAGCGAAGTTGGATCGTTTGAGGTATCTTCTTCAAAAGCGTCTTTCATTCAAAGATTTTGATTAACGCTCGGCTCGTCTCTAGCTCACCCATTTTAGTTTATGGAGTGTGAATGCTAAGCTCTCTCTCTGTATTCTCTCTCTCCTCCTTCCTCGATCTTTCTGTCATCTCTCTTCTTCCAGTC
>JABUQX010029864.1:5000-12500 GCA_015478945.1 Trachelipus rathkii
ATACAAATGATATAGGTGAGAATAGATATGGAGGATGAAAACACAAAAATTTGAAATGCATGACAAAACAAAATTCTACTAAATTATCCTGCAAAAGATGAAAACTGACAACCACAAGATTCCATAGAGCAGCTCCAGTTTCCTTTCCCATTTACGCCAAGAAACTTTTTATTTCGTATAAGTTCCCCTGCAAGAGGGCCGCGCGTAATGCGGCGAAAGCTAGTGAACAATTTTTTGTAAATAAAGATAATATCATGTATTTTTCAGAAAAATCTGTTCACTAGCCTTTCGCGGCATTACGCGCGGCCTCTTCAGGGGAACTTTACGAAATTAAAAAGCTTTCTGCGGTCTAAAATGGGAAATGGAACTGAGCTGCTTGTCTATGAATCTGTGTGGGTTGTCTCAGATATTTCTAATCTTTTTGCCGGATAATTTAGTAGAACGATGCTTGTGTTTGTCATGATTAAATTTTGTGTTTCATCTAATCTATTTCACCTATTATTTATTTATGAATTGCAGACTGTCAAAGTTAAAACTCGGATAGGAATTTCTTATAAATTTCTTGTTTCACCTTAATCTGGACTACCAGACAATATGCAACCCATCATGTACGTATCAGATAATAACAAGAAGAAATTTATAGAATCCTTTTGGCAAGAGATTGCTTCTAATTTCAATAAAAATAGATAGTGAAATAGATATAGATGAACACAAAAAGCATTTATGACAACCAAAATTCACTAAGTCCTACTAGAAAAAACTGACAACCACCCAGATTCCATAGAAGCAGCCCAGTTTCCTTCCCATTTACGCCAGAAACTTTTTAATTCGTAAAGTTCCCGTGAAGAGGCCTGCGCGTATGCCGGCGAAGCTAGTGAACATTTTTCTGTAAATGAAGGTAATATACATTTATTTTTATTGTATTAAAGTTTTTATATTAGAGTTGTGGTGTGTGTGTATTTAATAATAAAGGGCACTTCCATAATAGTATATATATATACTATATATCCTATATATATATATTATATATATATATATAGTATATATATATATATATATATTATATATGTATATATATATATATATATATAGTATACTTATATATATCAGTATATATATATATATATATTATATTATTTTAAAATATATTATTTTACATAAAATGAAAGAAAAATCGATAATAATCATATACTAACAAAATATGAAAGAAAAAGATCGACACATTGACCATATATTTTACTCATCCAAATCGTAATCGTCAGGCTCACAAATAGGGACAGAAAGAAATCGAGTAATAGACAATTTTTTTTTACATATGTCCCAAATCGTCCCGTACACTTAAACTAATGGGAAAAAAGTCGAAAAAATTTTTTTGCAAATGACGACCTATTTTTCTTCACCCATTTTCCTGTGGAAGCCATTTGAGTATTGAGTATAGGTCCGTCAACATTGTTCGACAAATTAACAGTCGTTATCGATCAAATAGTCGCAGAAATTGAATATACTTTTTTTTACATATGATATTGATTATATATTTTATCGATTAAAAAATTAAATATCGATCAAAATTCAATGTATTATTTAAACTTAATATCTATTCAATTTTTTAAGAATATATTAATACGATAATATCAATTTTAATTGCAATCTAAATTTTATTAATATACATTAATTTTTTTAATATCGATATAATCGATTCGAATACACTTACGGCAACCTTACAAAAGCTGTGAGATTAACTTAGACACATTTCAGTTATCTGCCATAATTTTGAAACTATACTAATTTACAAACGGTAGGAAATAATTTGCAGCACATTTTAACACACACAAACAATACGCATCTACAAATGTTATGAAATTACTTGCAAACATTTAATTGTAATTGGTGGAAAATACAAAGTTAATTAAATTAATCTTTCTTATTCTTGATAACCTAGAATTAATATATCTATATATATAATATACTATATAGTATATATATTAATACTAATATATATATATATATTATATATATATATATATAGTATTTAGTTTATCTAATATATTATATTAATATATAGTATGTATATATATATACTATATATATCATTATATATATGATATATAAGTATATATATATATATAATATATCTATAGTATATCATATATTATATATCATATATGTATATACATAATATATATATATATATATACGTATATTATATTATATTCATAACTATATATATATTATTATATATATACTATATATTTATGTGATACTATGTATATATATATATAATATATATAAGTAAGAGTAGGCAAGATGACGCTTAAGTAGCGCTCGTATATACTATGAGTATCGAGCTATATACTATGTATATATATATTAATTATATATGCATATATCATATATATCTATATATTATATATATATATATATATATATATATAGATATATATATATATATAGTATACTATAATATTATATATAATATAATATCTATTAGTATATTATATATATATAATATACTATATATACTATATATATATATATATATATTAAAAGATTTCTTTAATGTAAAAATAATACTAGCAAAACAATAGAATCTATATACAAAATGTGAAGAACAAAAGAACATGATTGGCATTCGTTTTTTACAAGTATGACTCATCGATTTCCTTTTGTCTTTAGCAGGCATACATAAACAAATTAAACAATAAACAAATACTAAATAACTCTGAACAAGATCAATCCGCCTGAAGATTGCATTGGCTACTTAAAATAATCAAATTGCAAACGAGATATATATTTATGTTGTGAGGAGTATAAAATTGAAATCTTTTCTTTTTAAAGCCTTTGTTTTGTATTGCTAAAAAAAAAGCTCTTAAAAGAAAAAAGGATACTTGATATTCTTGTGGATACTTGATTCACTGTACGCAAAGGCTTCTGCCATTATGAAAAACATTATTATTATTATTATTATTATTATTATTATTATTATTATTATTATTATTATTATTATTATTATTATTATTATTATTATTATTATTATTATTATTATTTTTTTTTATTATTATTTTTATTATTAATTGAATTATTAATTATTGCAATATCGTATTATGTTATTATTATTATATACATATTTTATTATTATTATTATATTATTATTATTATTATTATTATTGATTATTATTATTATTAGTAATTATTATTAGTAGTAGTAGTAGTGAGAAGTAGTAGTAGTAGTAGTAGTAGTAGTAGTAGTAGTAGTAGTAGTAGTAGTAGTAAATATTATAGAACTTATTTATTCATTTTTTTTAATGAAATATGATTACACTTGGAGATATAATAACTAAAAACAAGTTCTTTTATTTCTTTTTTCTTAATTAACAAAAAAAATTTTTGTTTTTGTTTTGTTTAGTTTTTCTGATAAAGTGATTCATTATTTTACTAGTTTTTATTTATTTCATATTATTTAGATCTAATTATATTACTATTAACTAAAGAATAGTTCTGCTCCCTATAATTATACCGTATACTAATAGAACAATGGCCAAAGTGCATAAATTTAACAGTTCAAAATTTATTTCCCATTCACAAATATTAACATCAGAAATTGAGAACAAATTTACAATACAAAAACTACGAATAAGCTTACATAATAATATATGAATGATTTATGATGCTTACACATTAGCATGATAAGTAAACAAAAGAGTCCTCACACGGTGGTCCTCAGGTATCTTTCCAATCAGAAAATCTACAGACAAATCGAATTCAACACGATAGAGATCATTCAGATCATTATAGCATATTTATGAAGAAGGAGTTAGACTCTTACCTATAAAGTTAGATCAGTGTTTTCAACATTCCTTTTCTCATGAATGTCTTTAGACTTAGCTTTCACATACTTCGAAGTCTTTGTAGAAGTTGACAATAGTGTGTGTGTAGGTGTGTGTGTGTGCAGATGTGTGTGTGTGTGTGTGTGTGTGTGTGTGTGTGTGTGGTGTGTGGGTTGTGTGTGTGTGTGTGTGTGTGTGTGTGCGTGTGTGTGTGTGACGATACTGAAGAGCTGAAACTTAACATAGCAGATTCAAATCTCATGAGGTGTAAAGAAAACACCTGGATGAAAGTGCTGGTCAAAGAGTAATTTGGGAATGATGAATTTGATGACTGCTCCTAATATTTTTGGGATGCGTGTCAGGTTTCAGAATCTGAATGACAAATACTAGTTTTCTGCATGCTCTTTACTTTGCTTCCTTTTTCTTGGTTTTATCATATTTCCCAAGAATTTCATTTTGATGTCATCGCTACATTTTACTACAATTAATCTATATATATATATATATATATATATATATATTATATTATATATATATATATATATAATATATATATATATATTTAGTAGTATTATTTATATATATATATATATATATATGATATATACTATATATATATATAAGTATTAATATAATATATAATATATATATATATATATATATATTATATATATATACTATATTTAGAAGATATATAATAATATCTATTATATTTACATAATAAATTATATATATTATATATGATTATATATAATATATATATTTCTTATTATTTGCAGCATTAGTCAGAGAATTTGCAAACTGTTTTTTTTTTCCATTGCATGCCTCACAGTTTATAACGTTAAACAAGGAATGAATTGGAATTTCTTTTCCTTCAGGCATATTCACTTAATCTCACATTCATGCACATAAGACAACTTATTTTAAAAAAAAAAATTATTCATAAAATAAGTAGCAATTTGTTGTGTTCTGCTTCAACAATAAACAAGAATTGGTTTTATTATTTAGCAAACTTAAACTATATTCAGCCAGACAGTTTTAAAGTTATTTCTAAACCTTTTTAGTTTGAAATCTGAAAATTATCATTTTAAATAAATCCAAGTTAGTGATATAGTATATATGTAGTTACCAAAATGTCAATTGCCACGGTCTACATACATATTCATTCTGGAGCTGGAAAGTTATGGCATGTATAATACGCCCTCCGAATGTGTATGGATAATATGATAACAGTAAGATACCAACAACTCTCAACACAAGAATTATCAGCTCTCAAGAGTCTAGTTTTTGTACCTAATGACGATAACTGAAAAGTGATAACATATTATTGATATTTATTACAATAGTGATGAAATTAATTTGTCACAAATCAAAATTCTTTACCAGTTTACAGCTTACCATTATGCAGAAATATTCAAATTGGAGTTTATAAAATTAACCCATGAATTAAAATAAACAATAGCTGTTGTTTATAGTTGCAATAATTTTCAGAATATAGTAACATTTATTCACTTAATTAAGTGCTTTTGGAGTTCTTAAAAGAAAATTATTCACTGGGTAATTTTATTTAAAATTAAATAAATAAATAAACTAGAAAAATAAGTCGTTTTTTTTTTTTAAGGTTTTACTAATTTTCATTCTTCTCAGAATCATTGCAGGGATTTTATTCGACAAGTTAAGCGCACTTTTGCTAAAAGGAAGTGGTTCTCCTACTGATAAAAAATTCCAAACTCTTGCCAAAAACATCTCTAACAACTTTTTATAATCTGCTTTTCCTCTTCTTGTTCTCTCTGACGGATCTGCAGCTAACTCTCTTTCTGAAAAAGTCAATCTCTTCGACCTTCTTTTTTTATTTATCCACCCTGGGCGATTCTGGCATCCCTCCTCCTACTCCTTCTTCTTTCAGGTGTCCCATGTCTCTACCAGTGATTAAACATGATTAGGTGCATGGGATCCTAAGATCTATGAACGTCAGGAAGGTTAGTGGTTCGGATGATATTCCACCACTTGTTTTGAGGGAGTGTGCTTCTGAACTGGCACCTATCTTTGTTCAATTCCATTCTCTATGCCTCAATACTAACACTTTTCATCAATGCTGGAAGCAATAAATATGTTCAGTCGATCCCGAAAAAGGGTAGCCGCTCTGATCCTTCCAACTATCATTCTATAGTTCTCCCTTGTATTCTGACAAAAATATTTGAAAATCTTCTTAACTCTCATTTTCTAGATCATCTGGAGTCTCATTCCCTTCTTTCAGATCATCAGTATGACTTTCGACGCTCAAAGTCAACTAGTGACCCAATTTCCTATCTCACTAATTTACAGTTTTCTGCCCTCAGAGGCTATGAGAAGTCTTGTGACATATCGAATGTTTTCGACGAGTATAGCACGAGTTACTTATGTTCCCATCCTTTGGGTTTCCTTTTTCTCTTTGTTTACTCTTGTCAAGTTAAACCATATGGATGAAAGTTAAACCATATGAATGAAAAACATCACAATCCTATTAAGTCCACCTATTGCTTGCTGCAACCAAATATTTGCTGTAACAGAAGAAATGACATAATGGCTGACAACGTGAAGATAACCATTAACCTTCAAAATACAAATTTATGATTTACCTGCTAATTATGATAAAACGACTTTTTTCTCTCACTCTTTTTTGAGGAAGGAACCTTAAGAGATCTTGATAATAAGAATAGACGACACTGTTAGAACAGCAGTATTGTAATCTGTAAATTGTGCTGAAACCAGAAAGGATGTTGTAAATGCAATATTAGATCAAATGATTAGCTTTTAACAAATAAAAGTAGAGGACAGAGTTCAAAATAAACCTTAGTTTGGGCTGATTGGACATACTATAGGTAAGTGTTTGACAGTGTACCCCACTATTGGACTAGGAGCCAAAAATTTGCAACATTAGTTTTTATTTGAAGATTTATTGATGTGATAATGAACAGGTAGAATGTAAAGTTAATATTTGGTCACAAAAAAACTAATAATAATAATAATATCTAATAAAAGATAATAAATTAAAACGAGTGTTTTTTCAAATGGAATCATCTTCAGACTTCTGATATTGCTAGAAATAGGCCTTATGAGTGATTCTATAAATAAACTATAAGATGAATAAGAGTCAAAACAAAAACGAAGATATGTTTCAAATATATTTTTTTTAAATGGAGAATCTGTAAAAAAAATCTAAAAAATAGGAAAGCATCAATCACAAATCAGATGTTAAAAAAATTATTTAGCCCTCCGAACTTTCTTGGAGATAGTGGAATGGGAAGAAGAAACTGCCTGACTCCACAGATCTGCTGTTAACTATTTCTTTAAAAGTAAAAGAGAGTTGCACACACAAACACTACACACACACGCTTGTGGTGGCGATAAGGAGGTGCCTGAGGCTCAGCGGGCTCCAGCACCGAAAAACAAGTTCTGAAAAAAAATTAAAAACTGATTTTCCTGATAAGGGAATTTCATAAAAAGCACGTGCCCTTAGAAGTAAGTACCCAAATGACATTATTGACAATCTAACTGAACAAGTATTATCATTCAGATCATTATTAGCTACAGAAATTGAATTTGAAAAAAATATTAGGGATATTGCCGGGCTACTAATCGAAGAAAACAGCTTGCTAGTAATTAGCTTTCCCGACATTGTAACGTAAATACAGCT
>JABUQX010029864.1:20000-27500 GCA_015478945.1 Trachelipus rathkii
ATATATATATATATATATATATATATATATATCTGCTATAGGTACAACAGCAGGAGAATTTCAAGACAGTATTCCCCATTCGTATTCCACTGACTTTGTGGAGCTCTAATATACCAAGAGTTCACGAGCTCTCATGGTTTACATATAATAATATATATATATATATATATATATATTATATATATAATATATATATTTATAATATATATTATATATTATATATATATATGAGATATATATAATGAGAGCTCGTTGAACTCCTTGGTATATTAGAGTTCCACAATGGCAATGGAATAAGAATGGACTGCTCTTTTGAGAATCTTCTGCTGTTGTAGCTATACCAGATAGTTCTAGAACCAACGTCTCTTCTAAAAGATAATGACTTGAGTGTATCATATAGAATATAGGATTGCTGACAAGTCTTATAGATTCTGTCAAGAAAATAAGCAGAAAAAGATCCACCCCAGATATGACAACGGTGCCCTTCATGTGGGAGGTTGAAACTTTTTGTAAAGCTGTAGTAACTGTAAGTAGGTAAGTCCTTTCCTAAAATAAACAAAATTCTCTGCGACTCGAAGGTCTTGTTCCCACTTTTTTTTACAAGAGAATTGCAAAATGTTATGCATTATTTATGTCACATCTAAGAAGGTTTATACTCCTAGCAAGCTAAAAAGGACAGCTAGTGATGAATTAATAGTTGGATATCTATCCCGTTAATAGATAGAGTTGAATTTCACAAGAGGCAGGTGATCTCAACGGTAATCCACTCTAGGTCAGCAATAAATACATCAGAAAAATACGAAACAGCGAATTGTAATGGAAAAGGAGGGAGTACCGGATCATCGGATCATCAATGGGGATGATTGGAGGAGCAACTGTTAATTATATATGGAAAACTGAAAGAGGGTAAGAGACATAACGAATTCTTTAGAAGCACTAAAATTTGTAATAACATATCAAGAGACTCCATCTACAATGCTGAAATATTACGACCAAAAAAGTGAACTAGAGATAAATAAGAAAATTAAGAGAAGAATACCGAAGGAAGAGAACTTAGAGAATTGCAACTTTTGCGAAAAATGTTAAAAGATTTTGATATATCAAGTTCTATCACATAAGCTTAAAAAAATTACGAAGCAGAAGATCACACATTAGTAAATATTAAAGTAAACTTCCAGCTGACCTAAAGGTTGAGATGAATACTAACAGTCAGAAATGAGGAAATGAGAATCCAAATGATGAAGGATTTGAAAATAAAGATTAGTTTCAAAGACGTTAGTGAGAAAACAGACCGTTATGAAGCTATAGATTAATTTCAAAGACAAATTTTGTGAAGTTATGTAAGTGGTGACTTAGTATATCAGCTTGGATGGAATCATCTCAGATATGAAAATGTTTAATTTTTAGCCAATCTTGACCAAATGAGAGTGAAACCGCAGCTTCTTCTGACCACTAAAACGTCGTTTTTGAGTGTTTTTCTGTATCTGTAGTCATTTCTTTTGTATATTCATCTTTTGAAAAACCTATGTTTTTAGAAATATCGCTTCAAAACCTACAAATTTTTCGAAATGACTTCAAACTTGAGCTATGCATAGATGGGTCCATTACCTACAAAATGTACAGTTTAGAATTTTGATTTTTGACCCCAGATCTCAGCAATGATCGAATTTCAAACCCTACTTTTTTTGGTTTTGAAAATGAAAAATTAAGATAATTTTTTTCTCGTCCGATCTCAATGAAATTTTCAGGGCATTTGTAGTCGGGGGAGATGTAGTTTTGGATTTGTCCTTGTAACAAATTTTCCAAAAAAATGCTTTGGAAATTTTTTTTTATTTTTTTTGGAGTATACAAAAAAAATTATCTAGGTAAAAAAGATAATCTCGCCAGACTACATACGCCCTGAAAATTTGATGTTGATCGGATGAGTAGAAAAAAAAAATCTCAATATTTCACTTTTTCAAAAAAAAATTTTTTTAGAAAGTGAAATATTGAGATTTTTTTTTTTACTCATCCGATCGACATCTAATTTTCAGAGCTTATATAGGTGGGCAAGATACATCTTTTTTACATAGATAATTTTTTTGCATACTCAAAAAAAAATTTGTTTCAAAGATAAATCCCAAACCATTGCAAATACAAAAGAATGATCTAAATAAAAAATGTGCATCTCCCTCGACTACAAATGCCCTGAAAATTTTATTCAGATCAGATGATCAGAATTTTTTTTTTTTTTTTTTTTTTTTTTTTTTTTTTTTTTTTTTTTTGCAATTTTTCAATTTCAAAGCCCGAAAAAAAGTAGGTTTTGAACATCGACCATTGCTCGGATCTGGGGTAAATATCAATATTTATTTCCAACAGATTTTAGGTTTGTCAATTTGTTTAATCTTTGTATATTTCAAGTTTGAAATCATTTGGAAAAAATTGCAGGAGGTGAATCAAATAATGTCAAAAACATAGGTTTTCAAAAAATGAAACAAGAAAAAATTACTATAGACAAAAAAACACCAGGAAACGACGTTTTGCTGTTTATTTGATCAAAATCGGCTGAAAATTAAGAATTTTGAGGTTCATTTTAAGATTGGGGCAAAATGGGACTCAGCCCGTAGCAAAAATCAAATCCTTCCATTTTAATCGGGTGGATAAATCTGTACCTCCAAGGTTTAGAAAAATATAGCTTACAAAGGGGGTAAGCGTCAAATCCGAGACTCAACTTAAATCACAGAGAGAGAGAGAGAGAGAGAGAGAGAGAGAGAGAGAGAGAGAGAGAGAGAGAGAGAGAGAGAGAGAGAGAGAGAGAGAGAGCAAAGAAAACAACAAAAGTTTAGAATAACAAAATAGAAAGAGATAAGGAGGGAGAGAGAGAGGGGGGCGGAGGAGAGAGAGAGAGAGAGAGAGAGAGAGAGAGAGAGAGAGAGAGAGAGAGAGAGAGAGAGAGAGAGAGAGAGAGAGAGAGAGAGAGAGAGAGAGAGAGAGAGTAGAAAAGAGGGCAGAGAGAGAGAGAGAGAGAGAGAGAGAGAGAGAGAGAGAGAGAGAGAGAGAGAGAGGACTGCCATCAAGCAACTTAACTTGCTAATGTTTGATTTAATGGAACTTCATGCGACAAGTTCTACGTCATCTCTTGTAGAACAGTAGAATCCTAAGAGGAGAAGAAATTGCCGCAAGACTACTGGAATCGTCGTAGTTGAAATTAGATGATAAAAAAGGGGTAAAAATGATTAGTTTTCCACAGTAAATGTTAGTTATCGAAGTCGCAATGCATGTAAGAGGAGGAAAGATAAATTTACAGAAATTATTAGCTCTAATTTTGACTAGTGCCGAAACATTTTAACAAAAGGAGGGCTATAGAGGCTTGCACACTTGTAGAAAGAAAGTGCACTTGGATTACTAAATAATAGCTCTGTATGGCTTGGAACTGAGCAATAATTAATTAAAGAGATACCAGAAAGAGAGAACGTTTCCATTCTATTCCGGATGCGCACTTTCTCTAGATTATATATAAATCACTAAGCGTTTGAGAGTTTTAAGACTGCATATTCTTTCTTATTCCGAGTTTGACAAAAATACCGGTAATAAGAAATTTTTAAATAAAACTTTTAAACTCTGTTGAAATAAATTGCAATTTGAAGCTTCAAATCATTGTTTTTAAACATTTAATTTTAAAAAAATTTTCTATAAAGATTTTTCCTTTGCACCCAAAAAATAGTAAGTCATTATTATTTACATTGTTACTTCAAAATTATTATTTTAATCTTCCTTCCTGGCATTTTATCAAAAATTTTACTGCTAGATTACCTGATTATTTATATCTTTTATATTCATTATTTTATTTTTTTATATTTTCCATCCACCTTCATAAAATATATATAACGTTCTTTTAAATTTGCATTATTCTTTGCATTTTATTGGATTATTTTATTGTTAAATCTTTAATAATATATAATATAATCTTTTATAATATATAACAAATTTTATTAAATGAAATAAGCTAGCATTAAAATGTATTCACTCTTGTAGTGTGTTACTAAGTAGCCAAATAGGAATTAAAATAATTCCAACCACTTATTTTTCTCTTAAAATTTTTACAGGCTAAGCAAAAATGATCTTGATTTAAAAATTTAAAAGATTCAGCATGGTAAATTATAACAGAATATTTATTATTGCTTCATTAGTGATTTTAACTTATCTATTCGTTCAGAGGTAAGAAACATATGTTCGTATATTACAAAATAAATAAATAAGCAACTATAGTAAGAAATGCTTTGCTTATAATATTAAGCAGCTTATTAATATTAAATAAGCTTTTTAGCATACTAATATATATATAATATATATATATATTATATAATATATATATATTTTTTATCATATATATATATATATATATATATATATATATATATATATATATATATATTATATAATAATAGATATAATATAATTTATATATAATATATAATATATATATATGATATAAATATTATATTATATAATATATATATATATATAAAAATTTTTATTTTATATATAATAATAATTTTTATATACATATATATATATATATATATATATAAATATATATAGTCCTAATATTACATAACAAATTTATATGTTCTGGGAGATAAGAAAAAATAGTTGCTATTATAGTAGGAGGATTCAGACAAGATATAGGATAACCTTTAAGAAGGTATTATGGACCATAGAGTAGGAAAATATCGACGGCGAATGGGGTCCAGTTGAGAACAATCAATGAAGATATGGTGAACAGATTGCAGAGTACGGTGACAGCAAAGTTTGGGAGGAGAATCCAGTGACATGTATTGGCTGTGAGTGATATTGGTGTGACTAATGCGGAGGCGTGCAAGTATCACCTCGTGCAAGCGCTTTCGTCGGTGATAGGTAGACCACTCACCAATGTTCGGCTTTATATTTCTAAGTGTCGCCTCTCGCTGATCACTCACCCAGCACTCCTGCCAACAAGACCGGAGGCATTGTCGGAGAGTAGGATAATAATTAGTTGATGGGAGGCGACCCAATGGCATCCAGGAGACCGGGAGGTACCTAGAACAGCTCCGGAAAGAGACGGCGGCCATTCTGGCCTCTCTGTCAGCGATTTCGTTGTCAGTTATCCCTTCGTTAGAGGGGGTCCAACATAGTGTAATTTGTTTCTTACGATAGTGAAGCAGCCGAAAAAATTGTTGTACAGCAGATACCATTGTGTTTTTAGAATAGGAGGCTTTAAACGCGTGGAAGGTGTTGATCGAATCTGAAAATATTCTATAAGAGTGGTCTTGATTAAGGAATAAAATTAGAGAAAGGGCAATCATTATAGCCATTAATTCTGCCCTAAACTTTGAAGCATGAGGGGGGAGGGTATGGGAAAGGTTGTGGTCAGGAAAGACAACAGACGCGCCCACACTGTCCCCTGTTTTAGAGCCATCAGTAAACACTGGAGAAAATCTACCGTAAACTGCGGAGTGAGGCAAGAATGATGAATTTATCAAGGAAACAGGGTGGCTATATTTGGAGAGAAAGATCATGACCGGGCAGATGATGGGAGCAGGAAATAGCCAAGGTGTATACCCTTCATCATAAGAGAACGGCGGCAACTTTTGCAAAGGAATGTTGAGGATGTTAAGGATGTTATAAACTGTGCCTGCAAATGGCCAGTAAGGAGGATTCTGAGATATCTTTCGCAGAATCGCGGTGTCAGAGCAAATGTTATTAGAGTTTGAAAGTAAAGACAACTTGTGCACATGATGTATTCATTCCCTTTGAAGAAAGAGTGGCACCACATCGGATTTAACTTCAAGGCTCACCCGGGGGGACGATCGGAAGGCTCCAGTGGAGATTCAGATAGCCCGTTTTGGATTAGTTCTAACAGGTGTAGTAGGTTTGGGGAGTCCTGACCATATACTAAGCAACCATAGTCCAACTTTGATTGGGTTAGGGCTATGTGGAGACGTAAAATGGACTTGCGATCAACACGCCAAGATTTTGAAGTGAGATGACGTAATAGGTCAAGTACGCGATGACAAGTCGTTTTCAAGAGTTTAATGTGGGATGCTTATGCTAGTTGGTCACCTAGAATTAGTCCTAGAAATTTGACTTGTTGAGTTATAGGAATGGGTTAGGTTGGCGGCTGGAAGGTGGCATTTTCTTCGACTCCTTTTTTAAATAGTACTGCTGATGTTTTGGTGGGTGAGAAATGGAAGCATAGGAGTTACCCCACTGTGAAATATTCTCAATAGCTAGTTGAAGTTGCCATTCAAGAAATGGCAGCCTGGCACCAGCAATGTATAGCGGCAGGTTATCAGCATAGAGAGAAAAATAGACCGTCGTTGGCATGGAAGTAACGATGCCACTGAATCCGAAAGCAAATAATAAAACATTTAGAACACTCCCCTGCGGAACACCTTCATCCAAAGTAAAGTGGCGTGATATAACAGAAGAGCACCGAACCTGGATGGGTCTGTTTGATAGAAGGCATTTAATAAAGAGAGGGGGCTGTCCTCTCAAACCGAGAGAGTGAAGTTTAAAGAGAACCTCAGTTCTCCACGTTGTGTCATAAGCTTTTTCAAGATCAAAAAAGACAGCAAGAACCATCCCACCATTTGAGAAAGCTTCCCGGATGTCATGGTCCAGTTTTAACAAGGGATACTCAGTCGAACGATTTTTGCGGAAACTAAACTGGAAGTTTGAAAAAGCCCGGAGACTCTCCAGAACAGGAAGAAGACGGCCCAAAACCATTTTCTCAATTAATTTGCAAGTATGACAGGTCAGCAAAATTGGTCTTTGGTTATCCCCCAACTTCGGATCCTGCCAAGGTTTGGGAATAGGGATTACAAGAGCAGTAATCCAAACAGATGGAAAAGACTATTCGATCCAGATTCTGCTATACAGATACAGAATTTACGCTGATGCAGAAGGGTGAATATAACGGAGCATAATGTACGAAATTATGTCTGGGCTAAGGGCATCGTCTTTGCTATTCGCCAGTGCAGTTTAATAATCTGCAAGTATTTAATGACGGTGATAGGTATGATCTTCCCCTTTTGCTGTTAAAAAGTCTGGTGGTGCAGTGTTAATTCTAAATTTTTGAAATGCTTCAGGATAGCAGGAAGAGCTCGAGTGGCTAGTAAAACTCTAACTTATTGCATCTGCAACAGCTGCTGGAGCCGAGATCATATCGATTATATCAGACCCATAACGTAGGACTGTGGTTGAAGAGTTGTTGGTGCGGCGAGATATTTTATGTGCAACTTTTCCACACTGAAGTTGTGGAGTTGACACTCGAAGTATAAATTTAAAAATATTGTTTACGTGTTTGGCGATTAATTCTACGAGATCTCACCGCAGCTAGTTGCTTTAAAAATAATCTTGTTTGGGGTATCACGGGTCTTTTTGTATTGCCTGTAGAGATTTTTCTTCTCCCGTTTAGCTTGTGCACACTCTTGGGACCACCAAAGGGTTGACGAAAGTCTACCTACGGAGGATCACGAG
>JABUQX010029865.1:7500-10000 GCA_015478945.1 Trachelipus rathkii
GAGTTGGGCAGAGGCGAGAAAAAGGTGCATAATAGGAGAGAATGGCGGGGTTTTGTGAGGGGTATGGTTGTGACCCAGCTGGGCCAAGGATGAACCCTTCATTGACGATTTTACATAGTGGGGTCGTCGCGGTCCCGTGAAGCTCTGGGATGGATTTTCTGACTGCGACGAGTTCTCTATACTAATTAATGGTACAGAGGGGGCGGTAAAGGCTGGGCTTTCTTTTGGACTTTTGTCATATTCTTCTAACTGCTTTTCTTTTTTGATGCATGTACGCACCTTACACCCAGTCTTTGGGAGAAAAATTGATGAAGAAGAATATATATCTATATATAATATATATATATATATATAATATATATATATATATATATATATATATATATATATATATATATCTATTATATTATAATATATTATATATATTATATATATATATATATATATATTATATATATATAATATATATATATAATATATATATATTGTATATATAATATGTTTTCAGCCATTCTTCTCTCTTTAAATACACCATTTCGCTCCTATCGGTAAATCTGACCACAACTTATATCTCTCAATTTTAATACTTCCTCTTCCAACAGCTCCATCCTGTCCTACAGTTTTTTTTCTGGCACTTTGATCGGGCCAATTGGGGGGCCTTGCGCTGCTTCTACGCTAACTATAATTGGAATGAATGCTTTGTCTCTGGTGACGCTTTCGACTTCTGCGATAAGGGTGGGAGCTGTAATCCGGGGTTGATTGGGATGAGCAGGTGTTCATACTTCTTTGCCTAAATCTTTCTCTCTTGTAATCCATGGTTCGATCGTGCTTGCACTCTGGTCTTCTCTGGCATTCAGGCTAGAGACAGTCGTATCGGGGGTGAAAAAATTTCGTTCTTCTATCCAACTCTCGCTAATTTTCATCAGCTAGAAATCGTTGCAGGGATACTCTCTGTCGAGCAAAGCCGAGCTTCATCAAGAAAGTGAAAGCGGCGCTAACCTCCTTGATTTCTCCTACTGATAAATCTTTTGGCTCTTGCAAAAACATTCTCTAACAACTTCTTGTAAATATGTCTTTTCTCCTCTTATTCGATCTGATGGTTTGTTGCTAATTCTCCAACTGAAAAGGCCAATCTCTTCGGGTCCTATTTTTCCTCTAACTCAACCTAGACGATTCTGGATTCCTCCTCCTCACTCTTCTTCTCTTCAGTGTCTAATGCCTTTTGCCTGTGTTCCCACAATTTGATCGGGTGATTGGGCTCCTGAAATCTATTGAACGTTACGGCGAGGCGGGTGGCCCGTGATGGGTTCCTTCCGAGTCTTTGAGGAGTTGTGCTTTCGTGCTTACGCCTCTCGTTCAACTATATTCTCTATGTTTCAATACTAATTATCCCTCTGTCTGTTGTTGGAAGACGCACATGTCACTATTCAAAAAAGGAAGCCGCTCTGATCTTCTAACTATCGCCCTATAGATTTCCACTTGTATTCATCTAAGAATCTTTGAAACCTTCTCATAACGTTCTCATTTCAAAGATCACTGGAATCTCATCACTTCTCTCCGATCACTAGTCCGGGTTTCCGGCGCTCGATGGTCTACTGGCGATATACTTTTTCTTTTTAACTGATTTATGGTTTTCCACCTTTAGGAACTACGGGGAGAACGCGTAGGTGGTGCTGACAAATCCAAGGCATTTGAACCGGGTATGGCACACGTGCTGCTTGGGCTCCAAGCTCTACTCTTCCTCTTTTTGCTTATTAATGTCTAAGTTTTCAATATCGGCTGTTGTTGATGGGGCGACTTCTTTTTCTTTTTATCCATAGTGGTGTTCCTCAGGGTCTGTCTTATCTCTACTTTATTCCTACTTTTAATGATCTATTCACCTGCACATCTAACTCTATCACTCATATGCCGATGACTCGACCTTCATTCTTCAACCTCATTTCAATCTGCTCCTCTTTTACTTCTAGAATTGACCCTCGTCTTAATCATTTCGATTCTAATTTCGCTGATCTGGATACGAATTTCCGGGTGGGGTCGTCTCCACCTTGTGAAATTCAATTCTTAAAAACACCATACTTCTAACAAATCTCCCACTCTAAGAAACACTCTGAACTTTCCTATCTCTTCGACGGTTTCTCTCGTCTCTCCTGTTGACAATATAAACATACTTTGGCCTTAACATAAACAAAAAATGTCTTGGAATCCTCACATCACAAGGTTCGCTAGGGCGGCCTCAAGAAACTGGGAGTTTGTTAGGCTGCGAGACTTTTTTTTTCCTCTTCTCAGTTGCTCCAGCTATACAAGGGACTCATTCCGCCTTGTATGGAGTACTGCTCTCATATCTGGGGTGGTGGGGCTCTGGTTTCACCCGACCTTTGGATAGGTCGAGTCAAAGGCCAAAAGCCTTATAAACTGTTCTGTACTTTCCACTTCACTTGACCCTCTAATCTCTTGCGGCGCGATGTTGGTGCCTTATCTCTTTTTCCTATAGGTACCTGCA
>JABUQX010029865.1:15000-32793 GCA_015478945.1 Trachelipus rathkii
TAATAAGAAAGACATAGATATGTTTGAGAGAGTGCAATGTAGATGCAACAAGGATGACTTCTGCCATTGAGAGTAAAAGCTATGAGGAGAGGCTTAAGGAGTTAGGAATGTTTTCTATAGAAAGAAAATTTCTTAGAGGGGATATGATACAAGTCTAAAAAATTTATTTACATTGCTCTATTATGCATCACAATAAAAAGTGTAAGCTCCCTCCGGAAGGGAAATATAGGCCAATATGATTTAGGGCATGGATATAAATGTAAGGTTTCTAAGTTTGCAGATGTTAATTTTTGAATGATTTGCCACAGGAAGAACTTTGTAGATTATAACACTTGCAGTATTTAAAAAGGTCAGATATTTATATGAATGATATGGGTAACACGTAGCATATTAAAACTAAGTAAAGTTGGCCCATTTTTAGTATTAAGGTTAAACTGCATGCATGACAATTGTCCTATTAAATACTTGTAGCATGGTTAGCATATATCTTGGGTATAGTTTTCACTTTTTAGTAGTTATTAGTTATTTGATAATTTAGCTATTTAGTTGTTAGCCCTAGGGTGCATGGTGGGATTTGCATGTTGCATGGTTGGGAGGTGGTTTAATACTTTAGTTTGACTGGGACAGTCTTGATAGGCCCATGTGGCATTTTACTGCTAACTTTTAATGTTTACATACCTTATTTTCACTTTTGCCTGTAAAGGAAATTTTTTATAAGCAAGTAGTTTTATTTACCATAATGAAAATTTTTTAATCAGGGTATTTTTTTTCTATAAATGTCTTGATACTAAGGGTACTTGTCCCTTTACACAAGGGACAAATAAATAGCTACCTTGTAACCCTTAGTATCAAGATAATAAAAAAAAAGAACTTTAGAATAAAAATCACAGCTTTAATACAATACTGAAAAGGCCCTAAAGCTGAGGCAACCTTGAGTTTACTTTGCCACATCGCCAGCCACGCCAAAGATCTGATAGTTTTAGTGTGGTGATTGTTTCTGATGTCCTCTAAAGCAGGGCAATCTATTACATGAGATGTTTTTGGGTTGCGTTGTTTTGGGAAGAACTTTTGATAGAGGGGTGGTGCCAGAGTAGGCTTGTGAAGTGTTACCCATGTTTGGCGTTCAAAGTTTTGCTCACTGTTTGGAAATTTTGGTGGAAGTGGCTTAGATATGGTATGTTTGAGATTTGTTGGAAATTAGTTTTTTTAGGTTAATTTGTTGTGAATCGTGTGTTTAATGACGTGTGTAGGTGGGGGGGGGGGGTTTGATATAGGGGTTGATCTGTTGATAGTGATTTTATACTATATAATTATATATATATATATATATTATAATATATATTATATATATATATATATATATATATAAATATATATATATATATATATATATATAGTATATATATCTATAAATATATTATATGGGGGGGTAGCGGAACTAAAATTTTCGGTTCCGGCCGGAACCGGAATTTCTAATGAACTTTCCTTTAACTATAAAGAAATGTAAAAAAATAATTCTATATAACTTTCAATATAAAATCTTATATATATATATATATATATTATATAGTATATATATATATATATATCTATATTATATATATTATATTAATATATATTATATATATATATATATATATATATATATATATATATATATATATAAATAAAATAAACAAATTTTGATAAAGATTTAATTCATTAATTGATTACAGATTTGTCTTAATAATAACTCAAAATTGTTTTTAAAGATGGATTCATTCGTAAAAGAGTTTTTTATTTTTTATTATAAATAATGTTTAGAACTAATAAATTAGTGTAAATATGCCACAAAAAAATAAAACTAGGTAGTTCCCCAAAACATTTTATACAACGCCACTTCATAAACATATGGAAAATAATCACCGAAAATATTGGAACAAAAAATTTTGATAGAAAGGGAGAATCCTGTATTTTCTAGAACACTGAACACCCAATAGCGAAAGATCGAAGCAGTGAAACAAGTGAGTTTTGAGAAAAAATAATGCCATGATAAGAATTTGTTATTTCAGTAATTTAAAATCACTGAATTTCTTCAGAAAATCAAATTTCATTGAATGAGTATCCAGCCATCTCACAATCCTGAAGAGCAGGGACTCAAACTTGTCATCTTCACAAAATATTATTATTTTTTTCCCCCCCCCTAGGGTAGAAAATATTTTTTTTTTTGTAGAGAGATTTGATGTTACCAACTTCATACAGTAAATTGAGATCAGCAGTATTCGAGAAGTTATCTCAGGCTGAATCAGACATATCATTTACTACAGCTATATGGATAGCTAAATATTTCAAATGAGTCATTTTATTTCTTTAACTACTCACTGGCTTACGAGCTAGTTTGAAAAATTTGAACTATGTATTCCATTGCAAATATTATATATATATACATATATATAATAATATATATATATATATTATATATATATATATATATATATAATATATATATATATAATATATATAGTATATATCTATATATTATATATAATATAATATTATATATATATAACTTAATTTTGGATTTTAAATTGAATTTAAAAGTAAAGATTATCTAAACATTTTGAGATATGAGTAAACTTTTATTTCAATAATACTGTAGGTTATGTAATACACTGTGTATGTTATGTAAAATAAATTTTTCAATTATCAAGTACATTAGTAATTCCGGTTCCGGCCGGAAACAAAAAAAATGTCAATCCGGCCGGACCGGAATTCCGGTACACCTCTAATATATATATATATATTATATATATATATATATATATAATATATTATATATATATATATATATATATATATATATAATATATATATTATATATATAATATTATATATATATATATATATATATATATATATATATATATATATATATATATATATATACTATATATATATATATATATATATATATATATATATATATATATATATATATATATAATACCGTACCATAAACTGGTTATTTTCTAACTTTTTTTTTTCTCTCTAGATCTGTCTGTGAAAGTTGTCCTATGTACTTTTGGTCCCTTTTCGGATGTGACATGATGTTTGAAAGAAGAAGATGAGAAACAGAGGATCTCCTGTGTTATCCCTCCCTTTTCTCCCTGTTCAGGTTATCTTTTGGTATTTGGTAGTTTTATTATTTATTTATGTTTCATTCTCTCGTTTATTTTCTTCCTTTCTGTGATATAAGTTATAAAATTTGTATTAAACAGGTACACTGTCGATCATTCAGTGATGTCATTCTTGTGTATTGTATTAACTCTTGTGTCTTGTGTAGTGAAGTAATATAGTGTAGTGGTGCAGTATAGAGACGTGTCCCCTAAAGTAGCAACCTACTCGTATATACCCCTTTTTGGTTCAGTTTCGTGAAGGTGCACCTTTTAGTAGACTGTCCAACTATTGTATAAGGAGTGGTTGTCTGTAAAAAGGGTTAGAGTGGAAAAAACCAATGTGGGCACCACAAATGATTAAAGTTAATTTATTTTCGGTAAACTGTATATATTAATTAGTATCATAGAATACTTAAGAAAAAAGCAAGTTTTAGTTTCCCATTCCATATTTCCCACTAAGATCAACAAGAGAACAACGGGTGAGTTGAACTGTATTTGTTGTAGTAGTTTTGCTAACACTGTAATTTTCTCAGTGGTAGCAGAGCGTAGTTACGCTTCTGCTCTGGTTGTGTTGTGTGTGAAGTGGTGTAACGAGGCAGTAGTAGTGAGTTTCTTGTTGGTTGGTTTAGTTTGGGTTGTGTGTCGTAGTGAACCAATGGAAGAGCACGGTGATGGTGGTAGTGGCAGTGGCAGTGGTGGTGATAGGTATGACATGGTATGTGGGTACCTTAATATGAAACGTAAGAATAATGAATCAATGGGAGAGTACGTGAATAGGTATGAAATGACAGAGAGAAAGTGTAGGTTTGTTGGTAAAGTGTTTTTGAGTGAAGTAATGAAATGTGTACATTTACTTGAGGGAGCAAATATGGGTGAGAATCAAAGGCAAATTGTGTTGGAGTTTTGTGGCAAGGATAAGTGGGTGTTCCGTACTGTTAGGGATGCTCTGATAAGTGTATATGAAGGAGAGATCAGAAAGAACAGGAGTGACGTGGCTGAGTGCGATGAGGGTGGTTGGTATTCAAGTAAAAGTGTGTTTGGGTCCAGAAGTGAAGAGTGGGTTAAAGGTCAATTGTTGAATGTGAAAGACAAGGATGGTGTAGTAAGTGAATGTCATATTTGTAGGTCGAAATTTCATTATGCGTACAAATGTCCGTCAAGAGGTAGAGTTAGAGGTGTTTATGGTGGTGATGGTAGGGGAAGAGGTTATGGTAGTGTTGTTGGTGTCAGTAGAGGTAGAGGTAGAGTGGTAGAAAATGTAGAAAGTAGTGCTATAGTTGTTAGTAATTATGTAGTTGATGATAAAAATATTTTTTATAGTGAAGAGAGTAGATGGATGAGAAAGAGATGTGATTTGTGTAGATCGGATGAACACTCGTGGAGAAATTGTGATGTGTATGGAGATTATAGTGAGTTGTTGTGTGTTACGGAGAAGGGAGTTACAAGTAGTGTGAACAATGTAGTAAGTAGTAGTGAAGAAAAAAGTGAGAACAAGAGTATGGGAGAAAGTGGTGAAAAAGTGGTAGTTCCGGTAAGAGTGTGGACAAGTGATGTTAAAGATGAGAAGAGTGTGGTAAGTAAAGAAGATGTGAAAGTGAAAGAAGATGTAGTAGTAGAAGATGTAGTAGTAAAAGATGTAGTAGAAGTAGAGGTAAATAACAAAGTGAGTGAGGTAGTAGTAGAAGATGTAGTAGGAGAAGTAGAAGTAGAGGTAAATAACAAAGTGAGTGAGGTTGGTGGAATGGTGAAATGTAGTGTAGTAGGAGAAAGTAAGTGCCGTGAAGTTGAAGTGAGTGATGATGTTGGGGAGATTAAGTGTCATATTGTTGTTGGAACAGTGACGTGTAGTGAAGTAGAAGAAAGTAAGTGTAATGACGTAGGAAGTGAAGTGAGTGTTGCAGATGGGGATGTGAAGTGTAGTGATTCAGTAGTGAAACAGTGTACAGATGTAAGTGTAGAAAAGGGGGGTAGGAGAGAAAAAGGAAAGAAGGGGAAGAAAGGTAAGCGTGGTGCTAAAGTAAAAAATGTAAATGAAGAATGGGTGAGACGTAAAGAGGGTGAGCTTTATATGGAGTGGTTGTATAGAGTTTTTGAGCATTTTTCTAGTTATGAAAGTGAAGGGGAAGTGTTAGAAAGTTTGTTGGAAGTATTGGTATTATCGGGATTCAGAGGTGTCTGATCCTGAGTGAAGTAGTGAGTTAGTTTTAGTGTTGGTATGTAGAAGTAGTGAAGTAGTAGTTTAGAGTAGTGTTAGTGGTAATGGGTAGAGTTTTGTAGTAGTAATAGTAGGAGTGGGTAGAGAGTAGTGTTTAGTGTGTGGGTGTTTTGCAGGTGCGTAGTGGTTGTGCTGGTGGTGTGTTGTAGTGTGTTTTTTTGTGCAGTATTAAGTGTTAGTGGTAAGTGTATGTTTTGTACAAGACAAGTGAAAGGTGTGGGAGAGAAAGGTATAAGATTGATAAGTTTTGTATCTGTTCCTTTTCTTAGATCTGTCTGTGAAAGTTTTCCTATGTATTTTTCGTTCCTTATCTGATGTGACGTGATGTATGAAAGAAGAAGATGAGAAACAGAGGATCTCCTGTGTTATCCCTCCCTTTTATCCCTTTATTTATTTTATTAGATTATTTTCATTATCTCCGTTTTTTTCTTCTTTCTAGTGATATAAGTTAAATTTGTATTAAAGTATGTAGTATAAGTGATGTACTCTTGTGTATTGTATTAACTCTTGTGTAGTGAAGTAATATAGTGTAGTGGTGCAGTATAGAGACGTGTCCCCTAAAGTAGCAACCTACTCGTATATACCCCTTTTTGGTTCAGTTTCGTGAAGGTGCACCTTTTAGTAGACTGTCCAACTATTGTATAAGGAGTGGTTGTCTGTAAAAAGGGTTAGAGTGGAAAAAACCAATGTGGGCACCACAAATGATTAAAGTTAATTTATTTACGGTAAACTGTATATATTAATAAGTATCATAGAATACTTGAGAAAAAAGGCAAGTTTTAGTTTCCCATTCATATTTCCCCTCCGATAACAAGAGAAGATGGTGAGTTGAACTGTAATTTTGTTGTAGAAGTTTTTTTTTTTTTGGTTTTTTTTTTTTTTTTTTTTTTTTTTTTTTTTTTTTTTTTTTTTGCTAACAACGGTAATTCTAACTATATATATATATATATATATAATATATTTTATATATATATATATATATATTATATATATATATATATATATATATTATATATAATTAATATATATATATATATATGATATATAGTATATATATATATATATATACACGGGTATATATAGTTACATACATGGAAGAATATCTTTATATCTGTTTTTTTTTCTATTACATTCTTTTTCTCCTTCAGTACAGACAAAGTCTGGGTGGGTCTTCAGGCTTTCTGTTAGCTTTTTAAGTTCCTGAAAATTATGAATAGTTAATATAGGCCTATTATGTGACAGTAGCTGTTTATAGGCTTTATTGATTTCACTTAATTTAAATGATTGGAATAAAATTAATTATAACGGAGAACTATTTGAATTTAATATAATTTTACTAGTTGCATGCCTCAGAGAAGATTGTGATCGCTGTAAGCAGCCTTCTATCTTTCTGCAAAAATGTATGAATTGTATGGGTACATGGAATGTCAGAGAAATAAATGTGAAGAGGAAAGAGGTGATGGATGTATTTAAAAGGGGCAAATTTGATTTGCTCACTGTGACTGAAACAAAGATGAAAGGAAACAGTGAAAATGAGTGGTGTGGAGTGTAGAAAGGAATGAGAGGGGGAGAGAAGGAGTTGCAATTCTGATGAATGACTTGTTGAATGGAGCTATGGTAGATTTTGTGTCTGTGAGTACTAGAATTCTAATGGTTACATTTCAGTTTGAAAATGTAAAGGTATGTGTGGTTGTAGCATATGGTCCATCTGAGGGTAATGTTGAAAAGAGTGCAATTTTCTGGGATAATTTGAATGTTTTGGATGGGGTAAGTAAGAGCTTCAGATTGATTGTGTATGGGTTAGTAACGGTTGGATAGGGGTGGTCAAAAAAGGGATGGTATAACAGGTTTCTTTGGGGTATCAGGAGAAAATGAGAATGGCAGGAAGGTGATTGATTTCTGTGAGGAAAGAGGTATGTGTGAGTAATACTTTAAACACAAGAGTATTAATAATATACTAGAATTGGTGTAGGTAAAGATGGTATCAAAATGTGAAACCTGTGGCTTATTTTGTGTTGGTGAAGGAGGAGATGTTGAAGTATGTGTTGAATGTTAAATCAGTGAGGGGGTTAGGAATGGCATTATTGGATTATTATGTTGTTTTATGTAAAATTAAGTTAGTGGGGCTTTGGATGGAGAGGAAGGTGATAAGAAAGAAAGTGGGTAGAAATTAAGAGTGAGAAGTTAAGTGAACAAGGTAATAAGGATAATTATTTAAGAGTGCTTGCAAGTAAGTCAGTTGAATGTAAACAAGTTATAACTGAACAAATCTGGAAGCAAATGAAGAAAGTGGTGGTTAGTAGTGCAAAAAAAGTAGGTGGAAATGCTAAAGTAGGAAATAAGAATGTTAACAATGAGTGGTAGAATGAAGAGGTGATGCAAGGGGTTAAAAGTAAAAAGAAGAATGATTGAATGTACTAAAAGCCAATGATGAGATTTCAAAAGAAAGATGTTTGGAATTATATAGAGGAAAAAAGGAATACTAAAAGATGCCTATGTAGGAGGAAAAAAATAAAAGAGGTAAATGAACACTTTGGAAGGAGGATAAATGGGGACTTACATGAGAATAGGAAGCTCTTCTGGAAGAAAACATGAAAGGTTAAAAAGGAGAATAAGGGGAATCTACTTAAAATAATGAATAGGGATGGTGCTTTCATAACTGATGAAATGGATGTGAGGGGAGCATGGAGGGAACACTTCGAAAATCTGCATAACATCGATAGTAATAAAGAGGTGATAGTAAGTGTGTGGGTTTGATGGTGCAAGAAGGAATAGGTATTTTGGGGATGAGGTCATTAGTAAGGAGGAGGTATATAATGGGTAGAGTGAGAAAGTTGAAGAATGGTAAATCTGCAGGTACAGATGAAATTACTGGTGAAATGATCAAGAATTCGGGTGAGATGGTGATTGATTGGATTCGGAAGTTGTGTTAACAAAGTGTTTATGGAGGGTATAGTTCCGAGGGATTGGAGGAGAGCAGTAATAGCACCCTTATATAAATTAGGGGTGCACCAGAACCAGAATTAGCTAGAATCGCAAAAAAATTCCGGCTGGAACTGGAATTTCTAATGAACTTTCCTTTAACTATAAAGAAATGTTAAAAAACAAAATTCTATATAACTTTCAATATAAAATCTTTTAAATATACGGTATATATATATATATATATATAATATTTAATATATTATACTTATATATATATATATATATATATATATATTATATATATATTATATATATATATATATCAGTATATATATATATATTACCATAAATGGGTAAAGGAATAATGAGGGAAAAAAAATTTTTTATTTGCTACCATATTTACATCTCAACATTTTTTTTTTATAGAAATTATTCAAAAAACGCATACTTGTAATAGACAAATCTTAAAATATAATTATATCATGATTGTAATTTAATGATGAAGGCGATTTAAAAACTGTCTAATATTGTTTACAGAAATCTCTTCTTAATAACTACAAGGTAAAATTTCCATAAAATTTGTAGGGTAAAACTAAGATAAAAGATGAAATGTGTTTGTTTCTTTGCCTGGGAGGTTAGAATAAATTGGTTTTGGAGACAGTAGAAGAACGTTAAGGGGACCATAAATTTAAAGGTATAAAGTAAATTTAAAGTAAAGAAAATTAATAAAACTAGGAGAAAATAGTGTTTTTTTAAAGTTATTGAATCACAAGTTCATACGTTATCCTTAGATTGAAGAAAAATTAATTAGAATTTTAATTTATTGTACA
Organism: Trachelipus rathkii; assembly: GCA_015478945.1. Lineage (NCBI taxonomy): Eukaryota > Metazoa > Arthropoda > Malacostraca > Isopoda > Trachelipodidae > Trachelipus > Trachelipus rathkii. The sequence continues at coordinate 24,126 of JABUQX010029865.1, forward strand.
AATTATATTATAGATATAAAAAGTTGAAATGATTTGATATTGGTATTGCTTATTAAGCCAGTCTTTCCAGGGGTGGAGGAGATATTAAGGAAAATTTCTCGACAAAAGTATATAATTTTTTTCTTTTTTTTAAGGTGCCAGTATCTGAGACGGAAGTCGTCCATCAAACATTCAGAAGTAGGAGGTGGCCTCTGGGTTCATCCCTTTTAAAATTAAACGACTCTGCTCCACAGAATTTAGAACAACCTCATTAAGAAAGAATGTCCCTGGCCCCCAAGATAATTACCAACTAAACTTAATTTCCTTTAGAGCTAAAATAATTTTAAATTCAACATAAAAAAAAAGGTTCTTATTTGCTTTAAAATACGTCTTAACGAGTGGACCATATTGTCGTGAATAACGGAACTTTCCCTTAAATAAAAGAAATGTCAAAGATTACAAAGATAAATTAAGACTTTACTGACTATGATATTGAGCCAAATTAGATAAACAAGATTATTATTATTATTATTATTATTATTATTTATCATCATTATTATTATTATCATTATTATTTTATTATTCTATTAATTATATTCTCATTGGTTACTAGTTATTCAAACAGTATTATCATTATTAATATTATTACTATTATAAAATTCTTACTAAAAATAATCATCATTATTCTTATCTTCATCACTCATCCTCGCCATTGTCCGTTTATATTTATATAAGATTTAATATATGAAATTGGTCCATTATATTATGAATTATTTATTCTTTATTTTATATTAATATTATTTTATGGGTCATATTTTTTCTATATATAGATATATATATATATATATATATATATATATATATATATATATATATATATATAATATATAATATATATTATATATTTTAAGTCACCTATTTCGTAATATGCAATAAGATGGTAGTCTTGTCAGTTGGACTATAAAAAAAGCTTATGAGTATTTTAACTTTAAAAGGCTATAATTTTTTCTTCTTAAAGATTTTTTTTTTTTTTTTAAGAGTATCCTAATTTTTAATAAAAATCGGTGATGCTGCAGTTCTGCTATACTATTACCAAAATAGCAATTTTAGATCTTGTCAAGACATTCTTATTATTCATAGAATAAATTAATCAGATAATAAATTATTTGGACAATACAGCTACACCCTATTCTATTTAAACACATTGCAAAATGGAATACCTAAACCCAAATACAAAAAGCATTACCATGAAATACGAATACTTAGCGCAAATAATTTCGCAAAAAGGACTCTTAAATTGTACTACAGCTTGTGATTGTACAAACCTGAAATTCTTGTTCATAAACATCTTCTCTGTTGGAACTTTGAGCCTCCAGGGATTCAACATTATTAATAAAATTTTGAAGTACAGTTCTTAGAGGCAATTTACATTCCTTCATTCCATGGCATGGGTTGGGGGTTCTAATTACCCCCCAGATATTTACAGGCTAACACATTCTTTACAGTATAGCCTAAGCTACCTATATTTATTTATCTTTAGGATTGTAGTTGTTGTTGTTGCAATTTTTGTAATAAGCTATAGTCTTTTTGTCGGGAAGAGCAGTGGATTTTGCTTATTTGGTCAATTCCTTTGGTCAATTTTCAAAAGTTCATTTAGAGAAGTTTTCAAAATTAATCCATGGTCTAAAATTTGTATGGGTTTACATCATTACATTGGGCTTGACTTAATACTAGTTATTAAGCTTTCAATAAGGTCTTTTAAGCAAATTTTTCAGATATTCTAAATATTTTAATAAAGAGAAATCAGTGGTGGGCATCGTATCGGAAAGTTATTTTCTTAACGATTATGCGCTATATATATATATATATATATATATATATATATAAAATATTTTAATGTTTAGAATATATATGACTACGTTATATCAGGAATATTTTTTTACCATAATATATATTATATATATAGTAGTGTATAGTAATATTATATATATATATTACATATAGGTGATATATATATACCACTATATATATATAGATATACAGGTATATAGTTATATTATTATATGGATAGTATAGTGAGCTATATACGTATATATATACACTATATATATATATTATATATATAAATAATATTATATCAAATATATATTAAAATATAGTAGTATATATAAATGATATTATATATATATATATATATAATACTATACTAATAAAAAGTCTACAGACACTAAATAATATATAGTATAGTATAATATCAGTACTATAATAGTAGTATAGTATATATATTTATATTATAGTATATATATATATTATATATATATTTATATAGTAATATATATAATATAATATATATATGTGTATATATATATATATATATTATAGTAGTATATATTATAATATTATATATATATATTATGATATATATTATACTGTGCGATTGTGAAGGAGTTTATCGATTTGGAAGAAATTAGATTTAAAGCTGATTTTATTAAATGAAACATTCATCAATTCAATTGGGCCTACATGCCGTCATCTTGTTTGTTTACATTTTTTCGTAGAACGTGCTAAATTCAGCAAGGGCCGGAAATAGCAACCATACAAAATTAAGGAAATTCCATACGTTTGGTGATCATTTAAGATTTTGCTTTAAGTTTGACAAAAACGAGCGCAAACTCGAGCATTTCTTACGTTTCGTAAGCACAAATGCATAAACGAAAACGGCTTTATACAGTTTAAGGACGAATTTCGTAAACGACCAAGATTTCTTACAAAGTTTACTTTTATTTACAAACAACTGGAATCAGCTGTTGTTATGGAGCACGTGGATTTGGAATAAATAGAAATAAAAAACAAAATAAATGGTTTATATTACAAACAATTGATCAACTATTGTGATAGAGTTTATCGATTTGGAAGAAATTAGATTTAAAGCTGATTTTATTGAATGAAAAATTTATCAATTCAAACGGGCCTACCACGCCGCCATTTTTTCTGTTTACATTTTGCGTAAGCACGTCCTAAATTCCGCTAATACGGGAAATAACAACCTAATAGAATTAAGGAAATTCCTTACGTTTGGTGGACATTTCTGACGATTTTGCGCTAAGTTTTGACAAAAACGAACGCAAGCTCGAACATTTCTTACGTTTCGTAAGCACATATGCAAAAACGAAAACGGCTTATATCGTTTAAGATCGTTTTCGTTTTTGCCATTTGTACTTACGCTCGTTGAAAAATGCTTAAGCAGTTTTAGCACGAATTTCGTGCAACTAAACGAAACGCGATTTCCCATAAAATTTATTTGTGTTTACAAACATTGAGATAGCTTGTTGTGATGAACCACATGGTTTTGGAATAAACGGAAAAAACAAAAAAAAACAAATGGTTAATGTTACATATAATTGATCAACTATTGTGAAGGAGTTTATCGATTTGGAAGAAATTAGATTTAAAGGTAATTTTATTGAATGAAACATTCATCAAATCAAACAGACCTACCACGCCGCCATCTTGTTTGTTTGCATTTTTTGTAAGAAGGTGCTTAAATTCGGGCAAGCTACGGGAAATCAGACATCCTTACAGAACTAGGAAATTTCTCACGTTTGGTGAGAATTTTTCTGCGCATTTTGCGCTAAGTTTGACAAAAACGAACGCAAACTCGAGCATTTCTTACGTTTCATAAGCACGAGTGCAAAAACGAAAACGGCTTTATATTTATACTATGCTCATATATTGATGTCAAAATTGTTGGCATAGAATTCACTTTCATGACACTAATCAGTTGATATTGTTTTTGGTTTATTTTTTTTTCCCGTTGCACCTATTCTGCATATGGTCTGTAAAAGATAGGCTATTTACTTGAGATACGTTGAATCAATCTTTTTATTATGTTTCTTATAGCAATCCTCATTAGATTTAATGACACGGCCTGCATGCCTGCCATTCCTCCTGACATAAAACGCTTTTGAGGTACATTTTATCCCTGGTTAAGCTAACGGTTACAGAAGATATTGGCTTAAAAGACTTTCTGGTACCTAGGTCAGTGATTCCCAATCTTTTTTTAGTCGCGCACCCTCAAGAATAAAAAATATATTCCATGATGCACCCCTATCCTTTCCCAATATATATATATATATATATGGTAATTATTTCCAATAACTGCCTCTAAACGAGATTTCCATAAAAGTCACAGCAGAGACTCTAAAAAAATAGTAATAAAAGAATAAAAAAAAGAATTTATTTGTCGGTCGTCTTAGGAAAAAAAATTAGCAAACTGTCCAAAGTTGTAAAAAACGGCCTATAGGATTTGTTAATTAAAAAAAAAAAACGAAATTTTTTTTTTTTTTGAAAATCCAAGGAGAATATACTCTAAAAAAATATAATGAAGAAAGTGAAGAAAGAAATATGGGGCGGTCTCTTTAGGAAAAAGAAGTTACAGCCTGCTGAAAGTTTAAGGATTTCCCATGGACTGTTCTTATATATAAAAAATTCGGTGGGGGCTTCGGTGCTCGTTTTAGGGCCTTCCTAGTTCAGGTTGTTATGATAGAGATTTTGTTAATTCTATAGATTTTCTCTGTGTATACCTAACAAACTTATCAATAACCTGACTTAGAGGGCTGAAATGAGACTAACCTGGATCGGACTGCAGAAGTTATTGAAAAGTCTATGGTGATTTTTAACAACTTTGGGGAGATGGCTGAAACTTTTTTTTACTAAAGAGAACCCGAGAGGTCAGTAATTTTTTTTTTATTCTCATTACTATTTTTTTTAGAGTATATCCTGTGTTTTTATAAAAATCTGTTTAGAGGCGCTTATTGGAAATATTTAACGTAGTGTGTGTGTGTAAGGCCTATTTTTTATAAATACGCATTAATTTATATTATATATAATATATATATATATATATATATATATATATTATAGTTAGGAGATGCACCAGAGAGTAAGTTTTGGCCGGAAAGGCGGAGGCCGGGAGAATGGAAGAAGAGTCTACTGAAGGTGTCCACTGTCAGAGTTTAGTTACGTTTATTTCCATTTTTAATACTTTACTTTAGTATATTATATATATAGTATATTATATATTATATATTATATATATTTATATATTTATATATATATATATATATATATATATTAATATATATATTATAATATATATATATAGTATAATATATAATATAGTATGGAACTGCTAGAGTAGATGGTATTGAGGCGGATTTTATGAAAATACAGACATACTCTAAAAATATAAATAATGAAAGAATGAGTGAAAACGGAAATCGTCGGCAGCTCCTTAGGAAACAAGGTCGGCATTGTATCGTCTCTAGCTTTTTTGCAAGATTTGTTACTAAAGAAAAAAAAGAAAAAAAGTTCTTTTTTGCTAAATTATCAGAATGAGTTTAAAGTTTTCTTTAATGTTATGAATAGTGAAAACGAAAATCGGCAATCCTTTAGGAAAAAAAGTTAAAAGCCTCTCAAAGTTATCATAAATTTTCCCATAGACTTTCTATAATAAAAATTAGTGGTGCGCTCGTGCTCGTTTTAGGCAATCCTAGTTCAGGTGTATGAATAAGATTGTTTTAATTCTACCATCAGATTTCTCTGTGTATAGCCTACGAAAACTTATCATAACCTGAACTTAGAGGGCTGGAATGAGACCCTAACCTGGATTGAATCAATGTATTTGGAAAAGTCTTATGGTTTTTATAACTTGAGAGGCTGTAACTTTTTTTCCTAAAGAGGGCGACAATTTTCGTGTTTCAACTATTCTTCATTATTATTTTTTTAGAATATATCGCTGTGATTTTCATAAAATTGGGGGTGAAACAACCCTCTGGGGTAACAATTAGACCATATATGATAGTTAGTACGAAGTCCGTCCTCCGCAGAGATGCCGGGTTAGGTTTTCCTGACGGCCCCGCATTATCGATATCGCATATTACTGTTAACCCCCTGAAAACATCATTAATTTTAAAATTTTTACCTTTGTATAATATGAATAAAATAGCAGCAATATTAATAATATTTAAGGGGGACGTTGCGCGTATGGATTTCCTATCTTTTGAGGGTAGAAATCATTAAATTCTATGATTTTAAGGTTTTAACACTTTCTAGTGTAGAGATTTTATGCTCTTTCGAATGGTCTAGTAATTTATTACAGGAAGAAAAATATTTTTATTCACAAATATATCAGGGGGATACGGGGGGGTATTCAAATTTTGGTAAGTCATAATGGAAAAATCACGATAGTTTTTTTTTTTTATTCATGTGATCAGCATGAAACTTTCGGAGCAGGTATAGTTTAAGCAAATAGCACATTTTTTTTTGTTTAAATAAATTTTTTGTATGGGAAACCATTTTGCCTCTGTGCATGGGAGAAAATTTCTAAATTTTTCAAAAGTTTCCCATATGCAGCGGCAAACCCTTGAGTTACAAAACAATTTATGCTAAAAAACAAAAAGTGTAAACTTTGCCTAGTAGTATATGATCTAAAGTTTCGTATTGATTGAAACAAAAAATAAAAAAATCTTAATCATAAATTTTTCGTAGGCAAAAAAAAAAAAAAAAAAAAAATTTGGAATGGTGGCGGTGTAATTTTTATAATATTTACTCGATGGCGAATGAAACTTTTCACGGACTTTGTGTGACGGGGGGCAGATCCACAATACTTTACATATAGATTATATTTTTTGGTATGACCCAACAAGTTTGCCTCTGCTCATCAGGAAAAAAATTTGAAAAGAAACTTTGAAATGTTTTCCCTCTTGCAGCAATCATTTTTTTTGGATGTGAAAAAATTTTCTGCTAAACAAAAATGTCTACCTTCCGCCAGATTATATCGCTCGGTGCCGCCGGCAGCGCTCTGGCAAATTTCAAAAGCCCCTGATCGTAATAATAATAATGTAAGGTTTTTTGATTTTTATTTTTGATTATTATAATTTTTTTTTTAATGATTGGTGTCACGCAACATATTTATTATTCATCTGATAGAATGAATTTTTTATGGCCTTTTATGAACGACGCATATGCACATGCTTTTATTTAGATACAATTTTCTGTACACCCAATTGGTTTTGCTACTCCTGCGCAGGGAAAGCTTTTTAAATTTATAAAGTTTTCCATGAACAGCGGGAAAACGGTTTGGTATGCAAAAAATTTATCTTAACACAATATATGTATCTTTCTAATAGGAATGAGTTTAAATTGGTTTTGATTAATTGGGATTATAATAAAAAAGGTTATTACGATTTTTCTTAAAGAAAAATTCAAATAATTGATGGCATAGAACTTTTTTACTATACATACTAGAATTAATTTTTCACAACTCTCAGTAATACATTGTATCCATCCACAATTTTTCATTTATAATAAATTTGTTTGTATACTAACGGTTTGGCCCTGTTCACGTTCAAACTTCTTTGACTATTTTAGACTAAAGAAAACTTTTTTTTACATTGAGGCTGCTTCTCGGGGTAATAACAAAAATCCAGCACTGGTTTTTATTATTTTGTCTTTTTTGTTTTCAATTTTGTATGCTTTGAACTACATTTTGATGTATGATTCATGCAAATATAAAACTAGGGATGTAACGGATCAGTATCGGTATCGGTATCGGTAGTATCGGCCATTTTTGATGGTATGGTATCGTAATCGGGTGGTTCAAAAGCACAGATACCCAAAGGTCGATCTTCACTCTTCTATGTCACACTCCCAAGTTAAGATTTCAAATAATAAATTTATCGTTCGATTAGATTGCTAGATTCAATAATAAATCTAGTTAGCTTTTTTCCTCGATTTCCTTTTTACTTAGATTTTTTAAGCGTTTCTCCGAACTTGGTCTTTATGGCGTTTACTTATTTGAATGTCCATTATTATAATTTATACAGATTTTACTACGTTTTTCAGATTGATCTTAAGTATTTTTTTTTTTTGTAACCGTAACCACGAGAGCGTTGAGTGCGTGAGTGTTTTTAAACTTTCTGGATTATTCATGTTTTAGATATTTGCTGTAATACGGGTTTTTATCCGTTTTTAAAATTTAGCATTTTAAGTGTACGAAATAAGATTTTTTTCCGTGCATTTCTCCTTGGTTTTTGTCTATTTGTTTTGTCTGTTTTTTTTTTTTTTTTTTTTTTTTTTTTTTGTGGATTGCCGTGTGTTGGGTGAATTATCCCATGGTGCGTGTGCGTGTGCGGTGTTATGATAGCAGATTTGGCTTTCTTTTGACTTTACAACATCAATGGCTTGCACTCTAAAGTCTGCATCCATGGAAGTACTAGTATCCAACTCTAAAAGCCTAATTTTAGTGCTCTTGTCTGAGCCGCAGAATGGCTAGATTCATCCTTTTAACATCGTTAATATATCCAGACTATAAACTTATTTTATAATTTCGTTTGAAGGGTGGAGTAGTGGGCTTGTAGAGTTAACATTCCTATACACGTCTCGAGGAATCTCGGAGATCTGCCTAGACTTCGTCGTTCTTGCTGGCTTGAAAATCTTTCTTCCTTCTAGCTACAAGTTAATCTTGTGCTCTGCTACTGTTCTCCTAACGGAAAACAGATTTTCATGCTTTTGTTTGATTACCCAAACGTACGTTCTCAACGAGACTGGTCCAATATCTTCTCAGTCCAAATACTGAGGTCTCTATTTAGGGGATGTTCATTGTCAGACACGAAACTGAAATTGTTGG
>JABUQX010029866.1:0-20000 GCA_015478945.1 Trachelipus rathkii
AAGATAGGATAGATCCATACATGCGTTCAAGTTAGGTACGAAATATATGTGCCGGGTGGGCCACGAGTGGGCAAAAAATTGGCGTGGGCCAAATTGACCATGGTATCTGTCAAGGTCAAGGCTGAAATATCATGGTCAAACAAAAAAGTTAAGACATCAAAAAAGGGCTAAGCCTCTAAAGGAAGGCAAAAATTAACGTGGGCCAAAATTGACCCATGGAGACCAAAAGGTTGGTCGAAAAAATTAGGGTGGGGTACGTAAAACGGTTGCTGCGCAACCGCGGTTGCTGCGCAACCGTTTTGCGCAACCCTTCTTCGAAGGGTTGCATAAAATTAGGGTTGGCCCAAAAAAATTAGAGGAGTCGCTGGCTCTGGTGCTGGATACTGAGGAGAGTGTAGGCGGTCGGTGCGAGAGCATGACAAGTTGGTGTTGCTACTCCCGCGAAGTTATTATGTTTCTGCGGAGCGAGGTGATGTGTGGCTAGCTGGTCTAGTGGTTTAACACAAGAAACGGTCAAGGCCAAAAAGGTCGCGGACAAAAAAAAGGTCAGGGCAGGTAAAATTTGGGTATATATATATACACAGAAACGGTTGTCCAATATCCCCTTCCTACTACTTATATATATATACTATATAGTATAGTATATATATTATATATTAATATATATATATATATAATTATAACTATATATAATATATATATATATTAGATATATATTATATATATATACTATATATTAGTATATATATATATATATAATATATATATAATATTGTATTATATATATATATATAATATATATATTATAATATATATATATATATATATTTATTATATACTTATATTATATATATATATATATATAGTAAGGGATGTACCGATACCAGAAAAAGAGGCCGATACCGATACCGATATCTATTTTTTTAGCGTGCCGATACGATACCGATACCCGATATCTGGATATCTTAATTTATAAATAAATACACATTACATAAGAATATACCATTTGTGTACTTGCTAGGCACTCAATATACATTCACTGTACAAGACCAATACTATTTAGTCATTTTTATATTTCATAATTTTATTGTGTTCAAGTATATTTATTTTATAAATTAAGATAGTATCTTTAAAGAAATAAATGCAATATAATATTAATAATTTTTTTATGTTAGTGTTTTTAATCAAAAAATATTCCATTTCCATTTCCCAGTAAGTATTAACAAAGTTTAGGTACTAGCTTTTATGTTTTAACATGATTACAATTTACAAGAAGATTTTTAACTAGCTACAATATAAAGAATAAAATAATGAAAGAAGAGAACTCAATTAATCAGCTGAAAAGATAAAAAAAAAACGCTATTACTCAACCATGACATAATAATAATACTTCCTTTAAGATAAGGATAGATATCACATTCAATACTCAAATCAAAAATTCACAAATTGTGATTCAAAAACATTAAGCTTTCACTAGTATATCTGGTGAGAGCCTGTTCCGTTTTTGGGGTGTTTACATTCCTACATACACTATTAAATGCGCTCGCTCGTCGGGACCTTATTGTATGAGGAGAGGTGTTGACTTTGTAGGTATTAGGCGCAATTAGGGTCTCTGCAAGCACTGCTGATGAATAATTGCTAACAGGCGGGCGATGTTGTAGCCATTTTCATGCCACCAGCATGAAAGGATCCTCTATACCTGTTATGGCAGGCATCTCCAATGTTGTTCGTTTAGAACCTCATCGTCTCATACTTTCTATACACAGATTGCAGAATTTGAATTATCTTTACTTCTTGATGACTGTCTCTTCCAGTTTCTATGATGCGGTTCCATATGGTGGTGTATTTGCTTTGTAGAGGTGTAAGTGTGATGTGTCAAAATGTGTGGGTGCAATGTTTGGCCTATTCTGTGATGTTGTGTGATACTATTCAAAGGCCTAACATATCAAAGCCTCGTCTTCAGTAAGGGTTTATTTGCAATAAAGCCACCCAACCTCTGTAGTGCTCTCACTGACTTCAGTTCGTCGTGCTGTTTTGCCTGCTTGGGTCGGATTGTTCGTGCCGCGCATAGTGGTTAGCAGATAACGCGTGCGTGTTGGGCACGCGCTTGTCGGTCCACTGGTCTGTGTTAATCCTCTTTTTTTTTCAAGCGATCAAAAGCTCCTCGGTTAATGCTATTTAAATGCATTCTAGAAGTGGTTCACCGTCGGAGATGCATTCTTGTGGGGTTTCAGCAAGCTTAAGAACTCCTTATTAAAGCAAGGAAGGGCGGTGTTGAACCCCTCAAGCAAATTCCATCTAACTGCAAATTACTCCGATGAGCACAGACGCAGGCAGGCTTTAAACTGAGGATATTAAATTGAGTAGGAAACCCAGATGATGGAAGAGAATTCCACAGAACAATGAGGTGGCAGGAAAGAAAGCACCGCAAAGAACTATCTGGAGTTTACTGAATATCAACACAAAACTCGTGCGCAGAAGCAGCACCCCTTGTGCTACGTAGGGGTCCGTAAAAGGTGGTGGTACGCGAGGGGAAAGTTCCCTCGAGCACTTAGCCGCTACGTACCTATAGAAAAGGGATAAAGCACCAAACATCGCACCGCCAATATAGAGGGTCAAGTAACCTAGAAAGTCTTTTGGCCCTTTGACCGACTCTATACCAAACAGCCGGGTAAAAACCAGAGCCCTCCCAGATATGAGAGCAGTACTCCATACAAGGGCGGAAAGAGACTCTTGTATAAGCTGGAGTAACTGGAGAAAGAGGAAAAGTTTCGGCAGTCTAAAACATGAACTCCCAGTTTCTTGAGGCCGCCCTAGCAACCGTTTTTGTCTCTAACATATCAATACTAATTTTTTGTTTTTGTTAAGGCCAAGGATGTTTATAAATTGTCAACAGGAGAAGACAAGAGAAACCGTCGAAAGAGATGACAGTTAGGGTTTGTCTTAGAGAGTTAGATTGTTAGAAGTTGGGTTTTTAATAGAAAATTTAATTCACAAGCTTGAAGACTACCCACCCTAAAATTTTATCCAGATGCAGCGAGAATAGAAATCGGAAAGATTAAGAGGAGAGGCAATTCTTAAAAGAGGGAGCAGAATAGAAATGAGTTGAAGAATGAAGGGGTCGAGTCATCGGCATACGATGAGTGGATAGATTTAGATTGTGCAGGTGAGGAGATCATTGATGAAAAAAGCAGGATAAAGTAGGAGATAAAAACAAGAATCCCTGAAAGCACCACCTATTGAAGAAAAAGAAGTCACAACCCCATCAACAACAGCCGACCTTTGAGCGATTTGAAAGAAAGCTAAGGACATAAGTAAGCAAAGAGCAAGAAGGAAACTCCAAAGGAGGGGAGATCGAAGAGCAGTGACAAGTGCCATACCCGGGTAAAATGCCTTGGATATGTCAAGCGCCACCACACAAAACTCCCCATAGTTCCGAGGGCGGAAAACCATAATTCTGTTAAATAGGAAAGTATATCGCCAGTAGATTTTGAGCGCCGAAAGCCGGTACTTGCAATCGGAAAGAAGGGAAATGAGATTCCAGATTTTGATCTTAAGAAGTGAGAATTGAAATGGGTTTTCAAAGATCTTTTAAAAACCGGAATACAAGTTAAAGCTATAGGGCGATAGTTAGAAGGATCAGAGCAGCATTCTTTTTTCGGAATAGGTTTGGACATATGCGCGCTTCCAACACTGAGGGAAAGTGCTAGTATTGAGGCATAGAGAATATAGTTGAACGCGGCGGGGTCAGCACGGAAGCTCACTCCCTCAAAAACTCGAGAATTGCCATCTGGGCCACCCGCCCTTCTAACACGTTCATAGATTTTCAGGAGCCTCATGCACCGCGATCAAAATGTAATCACAGGCAAGGCATAGGACAAAGAAAGAGGAGAGGAGGAGGAAGAGGAATGCCAGAAATCCGTCCAGGGGTGAGTTGTAGGAAAATAGGAGGCTAAAGAGATGATTGGCCTTTTCAGTTGGAGTATTAACAACAGAATCATCAGAGCGAATAAGAGGAGGAAAGGATGATTTACAGAAGTTGTTAGAGATGTTTTTGGCAAGAGGCCAGAGAAATTTGTCAGTAGGAGAACCAAGGAGGTCAGCGCACTTTTGTTTAATGAAAGTCCGCTTTGCTCATCAAAGAGTATCCCTGCAACGATTTCTAGCTGAATGAAATTTGGCAAGAGTGATAGGAGAACGAGAATTTTTCCACACCCGATACGCACTGTCTCTAGCCTGAATGGCCAAAGAACAAGCACGATCGAACCAGTGGATTTTTGAAAGGAGAAAAAAATTAGTCTAAGAAGGAATGAACCTGCTCATCCCATCAACAATTACAGTTCCCACTTTATCGGCAGAAGCTGAAGCGTCTTCAGAGTCAAAGCAGACACTCCAATTATAGTTAGCGTAGAAGCAACCCCATGCCCCCAATCAGCCCGATCAAAGGGCCGTAAAAACCGCATAGGGCAGGATGGAGATGTTGGAGAGAAAGCATTAAAATTAAGAGATATAAGGTTGTGGTCATATTTACCGATAGGAGCGAAGGTGGTTTATTTATAGAAAGAAGGACTAGTGGTGAAACATAGGTCGTGTGTTCAAGAATCGGTTGGGACGATCTGGAATGTGTGTAGGTTCTTTAATTAGTTGCTACAGATAGTTGAGAATACTGAATGATTCGGCTTCCTCCCCACCTAAATCAGTATGAGAGGAACCCAACAATTCTAAATAGAGGACCTCAGTATTTGGATGAGAAGATGTAACAGTCTCGTAAGAAGTAGTAAGGTAATCAAAAAAGGCATGAAAATCTGTTCTGTTAGGAGAACAGTAGCAGAAGCCTAAGATTATTGTAGCAGAAGGAAGAAAGATTTTAAGTAACAGAACACGAATAGGAGATCGAGATTCTCGATGACGTGTTATATGGAGTGTTTATATTACAAAGGTACATACTACTTCCACCCTTCAGACGGAAAATTATAAAATAAGTTATAGTTGGATATATTAAACGAGTTGAAGGATGAATTCTTAGCCATCTGGGTCTCAGACAAGAGCATAAAATTAGTGTTAGAGTTAGAGAGGTCGTATTCCATGGATGCAGAGTTAGAGTGCAAGCCATTGATGTTGGGTAAAGTCAAAAGAAAGCCACGCCTATGCAAATATGAAATCAAACACGCACACAAACCAAAATCACACACAAAAAAAAAAAGAAAAAAAAGAAAAAAAGACGAAACAAATAGACAAAACCAAAGGAGAAATGAGGAATCAATTATTCGTACGGCTAAAAACCTAAATTTAAAAACCTAAAATTTTAAAACGGTAATACCTTATTTCTGCAAATATCTAAAATAATGAATAATATAGAAAGTTTCAAAAACACTCGCGTACAATCTCACAATGGTTGGGAAATTTGCGTAGCAAAAAAAAATAAAAAAAATATAATCAAAACACTATTGCATCAACTAAAAAAGTAGAAGATAAATCTGTATAAATTATAATAATGCCTATCCAAATAGGTAAATTGTAAATGTTACGCTAAAACCAAAGTTGGAGAAACGCTAAAAAAATCTAAGTTTAAAAAAAGGAAAATCGAGGAAAAAAAACCTAACCTAGTACTAATATCACTAATAACCCAATAGATTTATTATTGAACCTAAAAGTTTCTCATAATTTGTCACCAAAAAATGTAAGAAGTAATCGGCTAAGTATCAGGCCATATTTTACGATACCGATACCGATCCGATCCCCCCAAAATGGCGATACTACCGATTACCGATACCGATACTATCGGTACATACGAGCCCCTTAAAAATATATATATATAATAATATATATATATAATAGTATATATATATATAATTAATATACCATATATATATATATTTACTGATGGGAGCTAAATTTTACACTATTAAATCCTATATACTAAAATTATAATATTACTGAATTGATAAATTTCAATAATATATAATATATATATATATATATATATATATATATTGTCACACGACGGGATTCCAATCAGTAAAATAAGTGTGACAAACCCCGGAATTCCTTTTATTAAAAAAAAAAAAAAAAAATAGCTTCAGTTGCCTAGGTTGCAATTCAATTAAAAAGATTTCAAACTCAGATACAAAAGTATTATAAATATTCACTAAGTCTTTTTAAATCCCAAATCACATCTATGTCATAAGTAGACTCCAATGGACAATCAGTGGTCCCTCACTTGTAATTCACAAGTCAATCTTTAACGTATTGTTTCGGAAATAGCTTGCAGCTACGCACAATATCTTCTGATGACTTCAGATTGAGTTCAGAATATATCTTCTCCAGTGATTACAGGATAATTCCAATGTAATTCTTCACAAGTGGATTTAAAATTACTTCCCAAAATAGTTCTTCTCAAGTCGTTACGAATTCCTTCCAAAGTAGTTTTCCTTAAGTGAACGCTAGTCACTTCAAACACTCTCTAAATATAATATTCTTCAAATAATATATTCCAAGTGAATAGACATCCAACAGACACAATTTATATATGAATTGAAATCTTCTGATAATAATTCTTCGTAAGAGAGTTTCAACAGACACAAAGTCTTCCAAAGGTGTATTTCGAACGTGAGATAAAACCAGTGTGGGAACTAATTATCTTATATTTATATTCCCTTGCAGTATCCAAGATGATAAGGTGTGAAGTTACCTCAGGCACCTTTTTTCCCACGAAATTATTTTATCTCAAAAAAGAAATATTCGTAAACTAATTCCAAATAAAAATCGTTCTTAAATTAATTAATTTCGCAAAATAAATAATATTTCCAAATAATAAAATCTATCCCTCTTCTTTGCGGAAGCTCAGAATCTTGGCCCTAACAATTGAATATATATAAACATTATATATATATATAATATATATATAATATATATATATAATAATATATTTATTAATATATATATAATATCTATATATATATTATATTATATAATATATATATATATTATATATATATATAATTATATATACTTATAATAATAATATTAAATATATATATATATATATATATATATATATATATATTATATATATAATATATATATATATATATATATATATATAATATACTAGTAGGTATTTATATATATTATTTATGGGTATCTGCTATGGTGGGTTTATATGTGGCTCTCTTCGTATCTTACTATATGGTATATATGCCTTATATATATATATTATATATTGTTATATATATAATATATATATACTATATATATAATATATAACTATTTTTTTGTTTTTTTTTAAGGAGTACTATTGCAAACACTCGAACTCCGAATTATGATAATTAATTTAAAACCACTATATTTAATTAGAAGGGGGGGGGGGGATATTTAAAATACACAAACTAAACGTTAGAATAGTCATTTTAATTTAGTTTGTGTATTTTAAATATCCCCCCTTCTAATTTAAATATTGTGGTTTTAAATTAATTATCATATATATATATATATATATATAATATATATTATATATTATTATATATATAACAAATTATATAATATATATATATATATATATACTATATATACTATATATATATAACTATTATAATATATATATATATAGGTAAACACTGAGACCTTTTTTAAGTAGTTGATATCAATTTCGCGATATTAACATTCAATATACAATACTATAATTATATATATATATAATAACTATACATATATATATTATACTATACTATATATATAATATATATATATAATATATACTTATATATATAATATACTATATATATACTATATATAATATATATTATATATATATATATATAATATATCTATATATATATATACTATATAAATATATATATAATAATATATATATATATATATTATATATATACTTATTATATAAATAAAATAATATATTATATATATATATATATATATATATATATATATTATATATATATATATATATATATATATATATATATATTTTATTATATAATAATATATAATATAACTATATATTATATATTATATACATCTTTAAACATGATAGCTATTTCAACTCCAGGAATAGCCACAGTAGTAGGACAGGGATATTGGACGTGTTGGTCATTTTGACCAACGGTGATTTTACCTTCCCGTGACCTTTCCTGAGGGTGATTTTTACCTGCCCTTGACCTTTTTTGACCTTTACCTTTTTGGGCTTGACCTTTTTTGGGCCCAAATTTTTACCTGACCTTGACCTTTTTGGGCCTTTACCTTTTTGGGCCTTGACCTTTTTTGAGAACCGTATTTTTTGAGAACCCGGATTTTTTGAGAACCCGGATTTTTCGGCAAACCTAATTTTTTGAGAACCCTAATTTTTTGAGAACCCTAATTTTTTGAGAACCCCAATTTTTTGAGAACCCTAATTTTTTGAGAACCCAAATTTTTAGGCCACCTTAATTTTTCGGCAACCCTAATTTTTAGCACCCTTTCGAAGAAAGGGTGCGCCAAACGGTTGCGTCAGCAACCGTTGTACGTATTGCCCCCCCTATTTTACGACCCCCCAATTTTTTCGACCGTGGGCAATTTTTGCCCACGGTAATTTTTGGCTAACCTTTAGGGGCTAGCCCTTATTTGATGTCGTTAACCCTGGGTTGGTTGTTTGACCATTGATATTTCGACCTAACCCTTTGATCTTCCATGGGTCATTTTTGACCCACGGTAATTTTTGGCTACCCTTTGGTCTTCCATGGGTCAATTTTGGCCCACGGTAATTTTTGGCTACCCTTTGGTCTTCCATGGGTCATTTTTCGCCCACGGTAATATTTTCGAACCACCCTTATGGTCTTCCATGGGACTCAATTTGGCCCACGGAATTTCGACCAACCCTTTGGTATTCCATGGTCACATTTTTGGCCCACGTTAATTTTTGATCTTCTTTAGGGGCTTAGACCCTATTTTTGATGTTTTTTACCTGTTTGAGCATGAATATTTCGGCTTTTAACCTTGCCATATACCGTGGGTGTAAATTTTGACCCACGGTAATTTTTTTTGTCCTTCCTTTAGGGCCTTAGCCCTTTTTTTGAAATCGTCTTAACCTTGTCTTTGACATGATATTTCGGCCTTGACCCTGCCAGGTACCATGGGTCAATTTTGACCCACGCTAACTTGATGGCTTTGATGGTTCCCAATCACCGTAAGAAGTATCTAGTGATGTTCTATTAGTGTTCTATGAGTATTAGATGAGTGCCAGGTGAGTGCCAGGTGAGTGGCCAAGTGAGTGCCAATGAGTGCAAGTGAGTGCCAAGTGAGTGCCAATGAGTGCCAGTGAGTGCCACATAAAGGTTTTTGGGGGGGCCCCCAAAGGGGTTGGGAACGTGCCACATAGTTGCCAATCTGAATGCCACTATTTTTCCAAGCCTTTTCTAGCCTCCCCTGAGCCCCGAATGCCCCTAATATGGGTGTCTACCCCTAGGTAATAAGGTATGAGGATTCGAATGGTGTATATTACAAGCTGCTAGAATGCTTCCTACTACGAGTTAGTATTTTTATAACACTTATAGCATGACAGAATATATATCTAAAGAGTTACAACACCAAGTTGAGAACAGTGATCGCCAAACCGTTTCCGAGTACCCGGAGCCCAGCGTCGCAGGTCAGCCCCATTCCGCGAAACCGCCGTCGCGTGCGCCCGCAGGCGCAGTATTCCGCGTTCCCGCCGCCGCGTGCGCCCGCAGGCGCAATATTCCGCGTACATCCCGCCGCCGCCATGCAATCCGCAGACGGCCAAGTATTTCCTGCGGGGAAATGACAAAAATATATATACTATAAGTCATTCATTTATTTCATACTTAAACATTTCAAAGAATTTCGTTTCAAATATACTATGAGTCATTCATTTTTATTTCATACTTAAACATTTTTATTAAAAACATTTTCGCGAACCTAAAACTGTAACTCATTACAGACCTATTATTTAACATATATATTTATTAACATTATTTTTTACTTAATACTTTTTACTTAATACTTTTTAATTTATAAATTTTTAAAAATTTTGTATGTAAGAAAAGCAAAACTCCAGAGTGTCTGATAATATAATCATTTTATTTTAAACTAGCAATTGTACGAAATTTTTATTAAAACATATAACTTTAACATACCTTAAAAGCGTAAAGAG
The DNA here is from genome assembly GCA_015478945.1 of Trachelipus rathkii. Taxonomy (NCBI): domain Eukaryota; kingdom Metazoa; phylum Arthropoda; class Malacostraca; order Isopoda; family Trachelipodidae; genus Trachelipus; species Trachelipus rathkii. The sequence goes on from JABUQX010029866.1 coordinate 10,166, forward strand.
TAAAACAATTAGAGGTGTTTATTACCTAACAGCTAAGGATTAGTATGCCTTTGTTTACTGCTTTACCTGCTTTAACTTCTGCTTTAACTTGCTTTAAAACTTTCTGCTTTTACCTGCTTTAACTCACATACTTATTAAGTTAAAGCAGTAAAAGCAGTAAAACAAAGAGGTGTTACCAAGGGATTAGTTGGCTTTTGTTTTACTGCTTTTAACTGCTTTAACTCATGTTTTACTGCTTTAACTTCTGCTTTACTGCTTTACTTTCTGCTTTACTCTGCTTTAACTCATGTTTTAACTCATAAACTCAATGTTTTACTGCTTTAACTCCATAATATTTTTATTAACATTTTTACCTGAAAGCAGTAAAGCAGTAAAACAATAGAGGTGTTACCCTAACGATTAGTATGCTTTTGTTTACTGCTTTAAACTGCTTTAACTTTCTGCTTTACTGCTTTAACTCATGTTTTAACTGCTTTACACTTTCTGCTTTACCTGCCTAACTTTTCTGCTTTAACTGTTTTTTAACTTTCTGCTTTTAAACTGTTTTAAACTCATATATTTATTAACATTATGTTTTTTATTTGTTTTAATACTTTTTAATTTATTTTATTATTATTTTTTATTATTCTTTTTATTATTTCTATTAATTAATTTTATTATTATTTCTTTCATTTATTTCTATATTTTTATTATTTATTTTTCATTTTATTTTATACTTAGTGTTATTTACTTCATGCCTATTGTTTATTATTATTTATACAACCATTCACTATGACACTTATACAACCATACACTATACACACACTCACTATGACACTTATTCACTATGAACACTTAATCACACATTCCACTATGACCCTTATACATCACATTCACTATGACACTTACATTTAGCCATAGGACACTTACATTTACACTTATACACACACACCCACACTACACACACACACATACCACATAACAACAAACACACGCACACACACACACACTGGCAACCACAAACAACACACACACCAGCAACACACACACACACACACACGACATTACGCAATTACTTGCACTCACACACAGATTTACTTACACTATGCACAGATTTACTTACATGACCCGCAGATTTAACTACACTCAATCACGACCGATTTTACCTTACAACACACAGATTTTACTTAACACATATAACGTATAATTTATTAAAACATTTTTAATGTTTTAATTACATCGAACATTTATATTACTCATAATACTTTTTATTTATTACATTAAGTTTTTTTAATGTTGTGTCATAAAACATTTTGTTAATGTTGTGATTATTTTTATTCTTTTTATTCTTTTTTTTTTTAATTAATTTTTATTTTTTTTATTATTTTTATTTATTTTATTTTATTTTTACTGTTATACTTAAGTGTTATTTACTTCATGCGCTATTGTTATTGATTATTTTAGAACACACATTCACTATGACACTTATAACACACATTCAACTATGACACTTCTTCACTATGACACTTATATCACGCATTCACTATGACACTTAATAAGCACACATCCACTATGACACTTACATTTACCCATAGACACTTAAATTACTTACATATACACTCACACACACAGATTTAAGTCTACACACTTACATTTTACACTTACACTCACACGACAGATTTAGTTACACACGCTGGTTTACTTTACACTCACCACAGATTTACTTACAGTCACACACAGATTTACTTACAGTCACACACAGATTTACTACACTCACACAGATTACTTACACTCACACACAGATTTAATTACACTCACACACAGATTTACTTACACTCATGCAGATTTACTTACACTCACACACAGATTTACTTACACACACCACTTACACATATATACGTATAATTTTATTAAAACATTGTTATGTTTTTATTAAACGACAGTGATGAATACATTTATATTAATCATTCAAATATAACTAAAAATTATTTCAAGTTTCTTAAAACTTCTATAATACATCAATCATTATCTTTGAACCAAAGAATTTTTTATTAACTGTTAATACTTTTTGTTTATAAATTTATAACTATCAAGTTTTAAAATACTTTTACTAAAATTTTATGAAATATTTTATAAAAAACATATATTTACGTACCTTAAAGCAATTAAATCAGTAAATCAGCAAGGCTAGCCCCTAGCACCCCCTCTACACCAAGCTATGCCATGTTTTGTTCTATTGACTTACCAGCTTTACATCATCTTACCCATGTATTAAGTTAAAAATAACAAATAAGTTTCTTCTCTGCTAACATTATCATGTATTTTATTAAAATCTTTCTAAGCTTCTTATTTAAAAATAACAATTATTCACTTCCATTTATATTATTCGCTCGATGTTAACTAAAATATTTCAACGTTTTTTAATATAATTCGATTTCTTTATTATTATATTAATTTTATCTATGTACATTGACAATTCATCACGAGAAAACACAACCACCCGCACTCCTTACAGATATGAAAATACGAAACTGATCTCTCTCTGTAAAATGTGGTGCAATAACTACCTTAAGGTCTAAATTTAGGAATAATCCTTTTTGTACCCGGGGGCGATTTAGGCCTAATTCCCGGTCAAAATATATTTCAAACTGACCTTTTTTCTGTAAAATGTGGTGCAATAACTACGTTAGGCCTAATTTTAGGTAATAAATTTAGGATAAGACCTTTTGTATCCCAAGGCTGATTTAAAATCCCCTAATACTAGGTCAAAAAGGTAATTCAGTAATAGACAAGAATCGAGAATCCATGTTATTATTATTTTTATAAATTATATTTTAAAACTGAAACATGCTGGATCGGTAAGTCCTTTAAGCAGGCAAGAAGGAAATGTTTACCTTTCTTGTGAGTGGGCGGAGTAATCCTTATCTCTATAAGACCTCGTATGTGATTGGTCGATGATATTAATTCTTATCGGCTTTTTGGTTTTTACGTATGTAAAAACATGTTTTTTCTTATCCTGAACCTTACCCTGATTGGATGAAAATTATATTGGAGGATGTGTGTTTTAGACCCAAACTCATTTTAAAAATCATACTCGTTTTGGCTCTTAAGCGGTGCACAGTTCTCTGGTTTGTAATAAAAGTGTTCTATTTTAACTAAGTGTATATCATGAACCACCTTAACATGTATACCCCAATACAAGACATTATCCAGTGGAAAATCAAGATCCCAGGAAGTAGGCGTTTCATTCTTCTATAAAGAAAACGCGCAATGGATTTGAAATTTTTTTCAAATGTGCTCCCCAATCACCGCATGGTATAATACCCAGCGTATTGTCGTGAGTCCAGGTGAAATTACTTCGTATATGTAATCACACTGGCAAAAAAAAAAAGAGTGGGCCCTTTTTTTTTTTAAACGAATACTTTAAACCCAACTCAGAATTAAACCTGGAACCGAAAACAGTTATTTATTCTGTGCGAAAGAAACCAGCGATAAGCAACTTACTCTATCATTTTTATAAACATCAAAACATAATCAGTTTGGAAGTTAAGATTATGGGGAGAGAAATAAATGAAAGCAGCTAGTATTTTGAAACCTACATCAAGTTGGATTCTACATTCAAGTGCCGTAGCTCAGATTGAAATATATGTTAGAGGTACGTAAAGCGAATGTTAATACAGATGAAGAAGACAATTTATGTTATCTATTACGTAACCGTAATTCCATTACATGTTTATACCAGGAATATTGCGCGTTTAAGAAAATGATGACCGACGATTCTGAGGTTATCATTGAACGCTTCTTAAATTCTATTGACGTGCAGAAATTCATTTATCTACTTAGAAAACAATGGCGAGAAAGTATTTACGCTGATGATCCAGATTGTAAACATACTATGATATCTGAGAGGGGAACTTTTTACTTATGTGTTAACTGAAGGTATTACTGAGATACGAAACTATATCATCGATAATGATATAAATGACTGATTGGCATATTTGCAAATATTTAGAGAATTTTAATATAAAATAATCATAAACATTATGTGTAAAATGTATGTGGAAGTGTTATATATAATAATATTCCTGTATTATATTTAATGTGAACCTTATATAAAATCATTTGTATATATTTAATTTTAGCCTTATATATATATATATATAATATAAATAATATATATATATATATATATATAATTAATAATATATATATAATATATATATATATATATTATATTAATATATATATATATATAGTATTATATATATATATAATATTATATAAATTACTGTAAGATAATGATTATTAAAATTCTAATTATATAAGTATTTATTATCCTTATTTTACTTTCTTTAATAAATATTTACATGTATGTTAAGAGTTTTAAATAAACGAACCCAGGTTCAGGATATGAAAAAACATGTTTTTACATACGTAAGACAAAAAAGCGATAAAATAATTCACGTCGCCCAATCACATACGAGGTCATTTTTAGAGATAAGGATTACTCCGGCCACTCACAAGAAAGGTAAACATTTCCTTCTTTACCTGCATTAAAGATCTACCGATCCAGCATGTTTCAGTTTGAAATTAATATTATAAAATAATAATAACATTGATTCTCGATTTTTGTCTATACTGGAATTACCTTTTGGACCTGGTAATGGACTTAAATCAGGCCGGATACAAAAAGGCTTATCTTAAATTTAGGCCTAAATTTTAGGCCTAACGTTGTTATTGCACCACATTTTACAGAAACAGGTCAGTTTGAAATATATTTTGACCTGGAATTAGTCTTAAATCGCCCCGGGTTACAAAAAGGATTATCCTAAATTTTAGGCCTGAAGTAGTTATTTCAACACATTTTACAGAGAGAGAGGTCAGTTTCGTATCTGTAAGGAGTGCGGGCTGTTGTGTTTTCTCGTGATGGATTGTCAATGTACATAGATAATAATAATAATAATAATAAGAAAATCCGAATTATTTAAAAACTTTGAAATATTTTTAGTTAACATCGAGCGAATAACATAAATGTAAGTGAATAATTGTTATTTTTAATAAGAAACTTAAAAGATTTTTAATAAAATAAATGTTATGTTGCAGAGAAGAACTTATTTTTGTTATTTTTAACTTATTACATGGCTAAATATGAGTAAAGCAGAAGGCAATAAACATAACGCAGGCGTAGTTGGTGTAGAGTCGGTGCTAGGGGCTGCCTATGATTTACTGATTTGATTGCTTTAAGGTACGAAAAAATATATGTTTTAATAAAATTTCATAAAATTTAGTTAAAAGTTATTTTAAAACTTGATAGTTATAAAATTTTATAACAAAAAAGAATTAACAGTTTTAATAATAATTTTCTTTGTGAAAGATAATGATTTATTATAGAAGTTTAAGAAACTTTGAAATAATTTTAGTTATATTTGAATGAGTAATATAAATGTAGTGTTTAATTAAACATAAAATGTTTTAATAAATTATTACGTTAATGTGTAAGTAAATCTGCGTGTGAAAGTAAATCTGTGTGTGAGTGTAAGTAAATTCTGTGGTGTAAGTTAAATCTGTGTTGAGTGTTGTTTGATGTGCACACGGCAGCGTGTGTGTGTGTAATTGTTGTGTGTGTGTATAATGTGTTAAAATGTAAGTGGTCTATGGCTAAATGTAAGTGCCATAGATGAATGTGTGATAAGTGCATAGTGATGTGTGTATAGTGTCTATTGAATGGTTCTAATATAATACAATAGGCATGAATAAATAACACTAAGTATAATAATTAAATAAAATAACAATAATAAAATAAATAATAAATATAAAAAATATATAAAAAAAATAAAATAATAATAAAATAAATAAAAAGTATTAAAACAAAATAAAAACATAATGTTAATAAATATATGAGTTAAAACAGTAAAGCAGAAAGTTAAAACAGTAAACCAGAAAGTTAAAGCAGTAAAGCAGAAAGTTAAAGCAGTAAAGCAGAAAGTTAAAGCAGTAAAGCAGTAAAACAAAAGCATACTAATCCCCCCTTGGTGTTAGGTCAAACCTCTATATTTTAGACTGATTTACTGCTTTAGGTATTGTGTAATGTTAATAAAATTGAGGTGGTAAATACAACGACCAATCATTGTAAACATGAGTTAAAGCGTAAAACATGAGTTAGCAGTTAAAGCAGATAAAACAAAAAGCATTAATTACCCTTGGATGTTACGGTCACCTCTAATTGAATTTACTATTACTGCTTAAGTATGTAAGTAACTGGTTTTAATAAAATTTCGTACAATTGGTAGTAAAATAAAATGATTATATATCAGGACACTCTGATTTTTTTCTTCTTACATACAATTTGTTAAAAATTTATAAATTAAAAAGTATTAAGTAAAAAATAATGTAATAAATATATGTGTTAAATAATAGGTCTGTAATGAGTTACAGTTTTAGGTTCGCGAAAATGTTTTAATAAAAATGTTTAAGAGTATGAAATAAAAATGAATGACTATAATATTTGAAAAGAAATTCTTTTGAAATGTTTAAGTACAAGTTGGTTTGATGACTTATATTATATATATTTTTTCATTCCCGCAGGAATATTGCGCCTGAGGCGCACGCGGCGGGCGGGACGCCGGAAATATTGCGCCTGCGGGCGCACGCGGGCGGGCGGGGGCGCGGAAATATTGCGCCGGCGGGCGCGCGCGCGGGCGGACGCGGCGGGCGGGGACGCGGAGGATCGCCCTGCGGGGCGGGGATGGTTGTCTTGGCGGATGGGCGCATGTCGGCGCCCTGGTGTTCAATTATGAATAGGGGGAAGGACATAATATTAAACTCTGTTCTATTTGGATTGTGGCGTAGAGTTATGAGCATCAAGGTGATTTCATCAAAGATGAATCATCCAATATAGATGTATCAAAGATGACGTCACAAGATTGAGTCATCAAAGCATGAACCTTCAAAGTTTGAGGCATCATGCTGAGCATTTATGCTGGGGCATCAAAGTTGACGGCATCAAAGCTTGCTGAGGCATCAAAGTGGAGGCATCAAAATATCGAGTGTGTGAGATGTAAGTCTAAGCTCGTATCTGTGTGTGGGTTGAGTTTGTAAGTGTATTTGTTTAATGTAAGTGTCATAGTGTGTCATAAGTGTCATAGTGAATGTGTGTATAAGTGTCGTAGTGTTGTGTGTAAAGTGTTTAGAAGACTACTTCATAGTATATCATATATATATATATATATATATATATATATTATATATATATTATATTATATATATATATTATATATATATATATATATATATTATAAATATATATAATATATAGTCTATAAGTGATAGAAAAACTAACTCATAGTAGGAAGCATCCTAGCAGGTTGTCAACTATACACCAATCGATCCTTCATTACTTAAACCTTAGGGTAGACACCCAATTAGGGGCTATTTCTAGGTCAGGGCGAGGCTAGAAAGAAAAGGCTTGAAAAAGTGGCACTCAAATGCACTATGTGGCACTCACTTCGGCACTATGTGGCACTCACATTGGCACTCATTGGCACTTACTTGGCACTCATTGCCACTCACTTGGCACTCATTGGCTACTCACCTGGCACTCACCTGGACTCATCGAATACTCATAGAACACTAATAGAACCATTCCCTTAGATACTTCTTCACGGTGGGAACCATCAAAGCCATCAATTTAGCGTGGGTCAAAATTGACCCATGGTGATATGGCAAGGTCAAGACCGAAAATTATCATGATCAACAAGGTTGAAGACATCAAAAAGGCTAAGTTCCCTAAAGGAGGACAAAAAATTACCGTGCGGTCAAATTTGCCCATGTATTATGCAAGGTTAAAGCGAAAATATCGATGGTCAAACAAGTAAAGACATTCAAAAGAATCAGGGCAAGCACCTAAAGGATATGCCCAAAAATTAACGTGGCCAAAATATGACCATGGTAATTTATGCAAGCGTATAAGGCCGAAATATCATTGGTCAAACAAGGTAAAGACATCAAAAAATAGGGCTAAGCCCCAAAGGTAGATCAAAAATTACCGTGCGGCAAAAATTGGACCATGGAATACCAAAGGGTTGATCGAAAATTAGGGTGGGCCAAATTTGTAAGACCAAAGGGTAGTCAAAAATTACCGTGGGCCAAATGACCCATGGAAGACCAAAGGGCAGGCAAAAAATGACCGTGGCCAAAATTGGACCGCATGGAGACCATCAAAGCCATCAAGTTAGCTTGGGTCAAAATTGACCCATGGAAGACCAAAGGGTAGCCAAAAGTTTTAACGTGGGCCAAAAATGACCCACGGAGGATCAAAGGGTAGCCAAAAATTACCGTGGGCAAAAAATTGACCCTGGATCGAAAACATTAGGGGGGGGCGTAAAATAGGGCAGGCCAATACGTTACAACCGTCTGGCACACCCCTTCTTCGAAGGGTGCCAAAAATTTAGGGTTGCCAAAAAATTAGGGTTGCCACAAAAAATAGGGTTGCAAAAAATTTGGGTTCTTCAAAAAATTTGGGTTCTCAAAAAAATTTGGGTTCTTAAAAAATTAGGTTTCTTTCAAAAAAATTAGGGTTCTCAAAATTAGGGTTCTCAAAAAAATCGACTTCCCCTAAAAGGACAAGGGTAGGTAAAAATGGTGGCCAAAAATTGACCCATGGAAGATCAAAGGGTTGGCGAAAAAAAGGTCAATGCCCAAAAAGGTCAAGGCCCTAAAAAGGTCAAGGTCAGGTAAAAATTCGAACTCAAAAAAGGTCGCGGTAGAATCAAGGTCCAAAAAAGGTCGCGGTCATTTTGCTGCAATATGGATCTAGTTACTACTATATAATATACTAATATACTAATATATATATATTATATATATATATATAATATTATATATATATACTATATATTATAATATTATTTATTATATATATAATATATATTATATATATATAGTTTATATTATATAAATATTATACTATATATATATAATATATAATATATATATATATAATATATAAAATATATATAATTATATATATAATATATATAATATATATATATTATATATATATATAGTATATATATTAATATTATATTATATATATATATATTATATTATTTATATTTATATATAGTATATATATATATATTATATATTATATGATATATATTATATATATATATATATACTATAATATATATATATATATATATATATATATATATATATATATATATATATAAACTAATATATTTATTTATATATAATATATTATATATTATATATATTATATAATATATATACTTATATTATATAATATATATATATATATATATATATATTATATAAATATAGATAATATATATATATATATATATATTCGACCGAAAGAAGACTTTCTCTAAACGAAAGTGCGCTGACCTTCCTGGTTCTGCAAATGAATTTTGTGTAGACATTAGCAAACCCCCAATCTTGTCACTGTGCTGGCTTCCTTCTTTCAGCTACCTCTTCTCTATGAGATTCTCTTCATCTTCTGTGCTTCCTGTTGAATTCAATTTCCCTCACTTTATGGCCTATATTTGTGCTCTCTTGCTAAATCTTGTGGCACTGTATGGGTTTTAATTTTTATTTTTTGAATTTTTGTCATTATACACATTATACACATCTAATAGGTCTGCCTTGAGTTTCCGGTGCTAAACTGTATATATATATATATATATATATATATTATATATTATTATATATATATAATATATATATTATATATTATATATATATTAAATATATTATATATATATACATATATATATATAAATATATAATATATATAGTAATATATTGAACTCCTACATCATTATATCTCGTA
>JABUQX010029866.1:22500-30000 GCA_015478945.1 Trachelipus rathkii
AATGATAATTTTAATTGGCTAAAATTTTCAAGAAATATCTTAATTGATTTATACTTGGCAGACCATCGTGTTTCGCATAACAATGGTATATTTGCTACCAAATTTCTGCGTGACGTACTTTCACTGAAAAATTTTATAACGTTTTACAGTGTAAAAACAGTGTTTCGAAGTTCTGGAACAGCATTTAGGCATTAATTACTAAATTTAAACTATGGGAATAACAATGAAAAAATTTGGCTTTGGGGTAATGATCTCTTATTAACTTTAGAACTCCATTTTCTTTGCCAGCCATGGCGGAGTACCAATCAAACCCAACTCCAACAAGCTTACTTATATTAAAATTGCATATATCTCGTGTAGCAGACAATATAACTCGTTATACTTTCAGCTTTCAGTTTTTCAACAAGAGTAAAGCCTAGAAATTCTTCACGTACATTGTGATCCTTATCAACGAAGCAAACACCAATTGATAGCTGTTCTGCCCCGGATATGTCTGCTTTTTCGTATGCTAAAAGGGAGAAATATTCACAATTGTTTACTTCATTCACAATTTGAGTACATATCAACTTCCACAAATAAACATACTTCTCACTTAGGCCCTCCCGTGATCTTAATGGTGATGTGTATTCTCCGTGTGCTCGCTTGATCCCTACTCTCCAATTGTTCCATAACATACATTCACCAAGCTCTGTCGGTGAGAACTCAGAAGCAAATCGCGTCAAGAATTTCTCGGTCATTTCGCTCAGTTAGCCCTACATTGTAGATAGCTCACGATATTCATGGTGCTCGTATACTTTTTTTATTTTTTATTCGTGTTGTTCCACAAAATATTAAGGTAGAAATTATAGGTATCGATTTTTGCCTTTTTTTTTTTTTTTGAATAACCAAGTGCTCAGCAAAATGCAGTTTGTTCAGTTACACTAACACACTTCTTTAATATTATTCGTTTGAAATTCTTTGCTGCTACTGAAGCATTTTTATTGCCATTCTGAATTTATATGGGCTTAAGCAGGTGAATGCATGTCTTTATATTTTCTAAATGGTTTACGTAAATGAGCCAAATTTAACACTTTTGATAGAAGGTCTAAAAATAACACAATCTACAAAACGGTCCTTTCAATATTTAATATACGCTAGCCAAGAATTGACAGATCTAGTCATTGTACGTAATTGGTGATTTGTACGGTTTCGTTAATAACTCAAACCTTAATCCATCTTTAATATTGGTTCCAATCATGTAATTTCCAATATCCAGGATATTTTCCTCTTGGTACTTATATCCCAAGTAACAAACACTACTAAATTTAGTATCATTAGTAGGATTGGCCTCAATACCACTTGAATTATCATCAACATTACTAGAACTACCGCTAATGAGTTCGCAGTTTGTTCAATCACAAATGAATTACTGTTATCAATCCTAGGTCTTTTAATTATAAACGTATCCATATTTAAGTATTACTTTGTCTTAACTTTTTTTCTTAAATTTTCCGAAATTTTTACCCAATCCGGTTACTTTGTTCAGCTTCTCGAGCACACAAGCAGTTACCTCGCAACCCACGCCTATTTTTGCAAACTTTTCTTCTCCATCAACAATTCTCAGTGCTCATGTACAATTTCCTATTATGATGTAGAGCAAATAGAAAAATTATTTTGAATCTAAAGTCTTAGTGTAAACATACAATTTAGTTATTTTCAAACGTGTTACGATTCTCGAATTGGAGCAACAACGAATTTATGATGGAGGTATACATGAGCTACGTTACGAGTGGGAGAGGGGCAGGGTAGGCATGGCCCACCCCCTACATTTTCAGCCAAAAGTTTCTCAAAATTAAAAAAATAAGACTTTTCAATATATATATATATACTATAGTATATATATATATATATATAATATATAATATATATATTATATATATATATATAATAATATATTATTATATATAATTATATATGGAGAAAGTCTATTTATAGACCTTTTTAACGGTACTCGTTACCCCCCAAAAATATACGTTACTCGTTAACATAAATAGACTTTCTAGTATAGGGATTTGTTAATTTAGGTTGTGCTATATATAGTATATATATATTTAATATATATATATATATAATTTATAATATATATATATATAACTATATAATATATATATATATTATATATATATATTATTATATATTTATTTTCTTTTTACAGAGATAAACACCACCGCTCACGGAGAGCCCTAATCTAGGAGAGGGTGTACTCGATTAACGAAGCAAAACCTAGGGAGAATAATTGCTCACAATCTCTCACCCGACAGTTGGAACCTGCGGACCCTCACTTTGTTTGGTGAGTGCTCTAACACTGAGCTTACCGGTTTCGCTTTTTAAAGTAAAATAAAATAAATATTAAAAAAAAATACATATATACATAATACAAATAAAAATACTATAATTAAAATATACGTGAATTACAATTTATACTATCATTATCATCATTCTATTATGCCAAACAACTATATTTATACAAAATACATTTATACTTCGACTAATAATTGTTCTACTTACTTTACATATTTTATATTATTTTATTATCTATTATTATTATTATTATTAGTATTATTGATTATTATTTATTATTATTATTTATTATTATTATATTATTAATTATTATCTATTATTTATTATTATATTATCATTTATTTTTTATTATCATTATCATCATTGTTATTATTGCTATACACTTTTAATTAATATTATTACGCTATACACTTATTCACTGTTTTTATTTATCACAATATTTCACTTAATCAAATTAATATTTTTTAAACCTACACTATATTCACTGATTTTAAATTATAATTTCCCACTATTCTACTTATTATAACATTATTTTCATTATCACAACTATCACTATTATTATTAATATGGTATACGCTATATCACCATGCAACGATTAGATTAATGTGATAGAAGGGGACTTCCAGACCCTTGCCACCAGTGGAAGAGAAATTTTGAAAAAATTTTTCTTTCATAGGACTCAGCGATTATCTTGAAAACTCAGCTTCACTTTATGCAATCATTATTTTAATTTCGTTTCATTACTAATTTTATTCTTTCTGTGTTAAGATATTTTCGATGCCTAAAAGAAAAATGATTTTTAATAATTTTGCAGATCCTCCAAACCCAATTACAAATGCATAAATTAAATGTTTAAAAATTTTTTACATTTTTAAAATCCAAAATCGTAATTTTTATTTTTCATAGTTGCAGCTATATTCAAACAAAAGCTCTCTCTCTTCTCAAAAAATATTGTCAACCACTTCTTGCGCAGATTATTAAGACTATTTCATTTCTTCATTAAATCACTTCAGAATAATCTATCTTTCCAATCACTCTTTTCTGGCCCTTCTGTTTTCCGCTTCTCCTCTGATTTCCATATATATATATATAATATTATATATATATATATAATATATATATATATAAATATATATATTAACTATATTATATATAATATATATATATATAACTACTTATATATATATATTGTAAAGGTAATTACCCTTGGAGTATTTCTTTAGTTAAAAAAATAAAAAAACATTTCTTTAAATAAATAATACCCAAGGGTAACGCAGATATGGCAGAGTCGCGGGTTCGGTTTTCCGGAGAACGACAGGTAGGGACTATTCCCCTTCTCCCGGGGAGGATTTCTCCGAACCCCCGCTCTGTATATGTGTAGCGGGTTCCTTCCGCCCTTCCCATCTACCGGGGTATGGAAAACGCACCCCCTTCTGTGTTCCCAGTCGGCTCGAGCCCCTACTTGGCCGTGATACCTTTACAAATAATATATAATATATATATATAATATTATAATATATATATATAATATATATATAGTATAATATATATATATATATATATTATATATTAGATATATATATAGATATACTATATAAAACCTAAATTAACAAATGCCTAAACTTGAAAATCTATTTATGTTCCATAAGAGATCCCCTGTACTATTTTTTTGGGCGGGGGTAACGAGTACCGTAAAAAAGGTCAATAATAGACAAAAAAATTAACCTTACTTGGCTCTGGCTCTGGCAATGGCGTCGAAACTGTTTTTGGCAGATTGGTAACAATTTTTTTTTTTTTTTTTATAGTTGTCACCACCACTCCCACTAGAGCCCTATTTAAGGTGGGGGTGTTACACGTCTCAGAAGCCTCACACCAACTAATGCAAATTACGCAGCATGAGCACAGACGCCAAGCTTTGAAGTCGATGGAGATTTAAATTCAGGCAGGAAACACAGGAAGATGAAAGTAATTCCACAGAACAAGTGGTAGGAAAGGAAGGAAGCACCGCAGCGAACTAGCCTGGAGTTACCCAATGATCCACACAAAACTTCAATGCGCAGACACAGCAAGCCTTGTGCTACGGCGGGCGCCCGTAAAGGTTGGTGGTACGTAGTTCAAGTTCCCTCGAGCATTCTGCCCGCTGCGGTACTATATTAAAAAAGATATAGCACCACATCGCGCCGCAAAGATAGAGGGTCAAGTGAAGTGGAAGTACGGAACAGTTTATAAGTCCTTTGGGCTATGGAGTCGACTTGTTTAAAAGCTGGTGGAACTGGAGCCTCAACCCAGATGTGGGAATAGTACTCCAAATAAGAGAGAATGAGCCCCTTGTATAAGTTGGAGAAACTTTGAAGTATAAAAAAGTCTAGCAAATTGAACAAATTTCCAATTTCTTTGAGGCCGCCCTAGCAACCGTTTGGATGTGAGTTCCAAGACAATTTTTTGTTAATGTTAAGGCCAAGGATGATATTGTCAACAGGAGGACGAGAGAACCGTCGAAGAGATAGGAAAGGTGGGAGAGGTGTTTAGCAGAGGGAGATTGTGTAGAAGTTGAGTTTTTTAAAGAATTAACATTTCACAAGGCTCAGACGGACCCACCCAAATTCTAATCCAGATCTCGAGGAAATAAAATTGGAAGATCGAGTAGAAATTGTAATTGCAAAAGAGGAGACATACTTGAAATTGGTTGAAGAATGGTGTGTGGAGTCATCATCATGGGAACGAGTAGGGTTGGAAAAAGGCGAACCCTGATAGAAGATACATTAATGAAAGTAGGAGATAAGACGAACCCTGAAGAACACCATTATTGACAGAAAAGGAAAAAGAAGTCGCCCCATCAACACAGGCCGATATGTGCGATGTTGAAAGAAAACTAGACAAAGTAAGCAAAGAGAGGGGAAACCCCAAAGGAAGGGAGCTTGGAGAGCAGTGACGCGTGCCATACCCGGTCAAATGCTCTTGGATATGTCAAGCGCCACCACGCAAGTCTCCCCATAGTCCCTAAGGGCGGAAAAACATAAATCAGTAAGATAGGAAAGCATATCGCCAGCTAGACTCGAAATTTATTTAATTTATAATTAACTAATCATAACAATTATTTAAAATTCATTTGAACACTTTTACTTTAACTTATTTTTATGATACTTTTTTATTTGACTTCTTTGCCTACCATATAAAAATGGGTACGTGTTACCATTTCATTTTCAAAAAAACCTCTGATTTTCGAGATATAATAAACGACATCCTACGCAAGAACTTTCACGTCTCACTTACTAAAAACAGTTTAAGCTATCTTCGGTAATTCGTTTTGATAAACATTTTCCCACCTTTTACCTGCCCAGCGTTCGGGGAAAAGCAAGACCTACAAAAAAAGTTTGTAATTTCTAATTATGAACTTCTAAATTACTATTCCCTATAATTTTATATATAAAATCCGTTTGTGAATGTTCCTGTGGGCTGTGAAAATTTACGGGGGGGTATGCCCTCCCTTGCCTCCAAAATGGTGCCTATATATTGTATTATATATATAATATATTATATATAGTATATATTATATATATATATTATCATATATATTATATATAATATATAGATATATATATATATAGTATATATATATATATATATATAT
The DNA here is from genome assembly GCA_015478945.1 of Trachelipus rathkii. Taxonomy (NCBI): domain Eukaryota; kingdom Metazoa; phylum Arthropoda; class Malacostraca; order Isopoda; family Trachelipodidae; genus Trachelipus; species Trachelipus rathkii. The sequence continues at coordinate 28,472 of JABUQX010029866.1, forward strand.
ATATATTATATTATTATATATATATATTATATATATATATAATATATATATATAAATTACTATATATATATAATATATATATATTATTATATATAATATATATATATATATAATATATATTTATATATATATATATTATATATATTATATATATATATATAATATATATATATATATATATATAATATTATATATATTATAATATATATATATATATATATTATATATTATATATATATATTATATATATATATAATAATATATATATATATATATATATATATATATTATATATATATATATATATTATAATATATATTATATATTATATACTATATATATATATTATATATAATATATATATATATATAAATATATATATATATTTATATATATATTATATATTATATCTATTATATATATATTATATATATTATATATATATATGAAATATATATATTTATATTTATAGAGATTAGTAGACGCTTTGAATTAAGACTTTTACTAAGAAAATCTTTAATTATGGTGCCTGTGTTAAGGAACCTGTTTGAAAATCTGATGATTTCAGTAAATCTGTCTACAAGAAAATATATTTATTTTTTATCACGTAATTTAATAATAACTTTAAATATTTTTATATTCATTCTTCATTCGAAAATTTTTCTTCAAAACTGACGACCAATTCTTTACATCTTTCGAATTGAATCAAATTAATTGAGACTCGAATTAAGACTTACAAATAATTCCTTAATATTGATACCTACCCATATTCGTAAACTCAATCCCAATTGAAGTACTATTGTCTGGAATTAATTGGAACAATTATTTGGCGTGTTTTTTTCTTTCTTTTTTTTCTTCGTCTCCGAAATCGGTCGTAATGAATTACGAAGCTTTGCGGTGTAGTTTGCTCTTAAAATGAAGGAGACTTCGATTCCTCTCCATAGATTAAATTCAATTCACTTTTCGCTCTCATCTTTCCCTCTTTCAACTTTAATGATATTGTAAACCAATCTTCTGCTCTCACTGATTTTAAAGTCAACAAATACAATACTTAATCTTCCATTAATATATTATTATATATATATTATATATATAATATAGTATATATATAATATATATATATAATATATATATATATATATTAATTATTATATAATATATTTAAATATATTATATATATTTAGGCTATTTATTAAGCAGTTGATCCAGAAGCGAATATATATATATATATTATATATATATAAATATTATATATATATATATATATATATTATAATAATATATATATATATATATGGCCTCATGTGGGTATCTTGCCTCCGTTAAAGCTCAAGTCAATTTTAATTTAAAATCTAACGTATCGAATAATGTACTAAACCTCTTGCTGCCAGATGCGTGCTTTTTTTTAACAATGCAAAACGAAATAAATTACTAAATATAAAAATAAATATAATTATACATAACATCTAAGTATAGGTTTATGTTGAGTTTAGCTAGTTTATATAGCTTTAAACTTTTTTTTTAATTTT
>JABUQX010029867.1:5000-7500 GCA_015478945.1 Trachelipus rathkii
GTGATGGGGGGGGGGGGAATTTGTATTGAAATTTCCTCAGTTTGCAATTCAAACAAATCGACAATATCCTGTTGGATAAATTTATTAAAAAAATGGTGACACAAGGTCTGTGCAGAATCGGAAGAGCCCAGGCTGGTCATCTCTGTTAACTGCCAACGTTCTTGCTGAAGTGACGCAGCGTTTAACATTATAACCCAGAAAATAGCTAAGAAAATTACCATCATAGATTGGACTGTCACCAGCTACTGTATTGTATGTATGTATATGAACTAAAAGAACCAGACTAACATATGTCAACAAACATTATGAAAGGTGGCTGGCTGCAAATGTCATGAAATGAGTACAAACTTGCACCTATGCATCTAGGTTGCAGGAAATCCCTTTCAGCATATGTTGTAAGTTGTAACGGTACATATATGTCACATTTGTCTTTTTCTTCATGTGTATCTTATGATAAGTTTGAAAAAATATACAATACAGGTTTGGACTATTTTGGAAACGCCAGGGATATATATATATATATATATATATATATATTACATATATATATATATATATAATGAAGTATATATATTTATATATATATATATATATATATATATATATATATATATATATATATATATATATATATATATATATATATATATATATATATATATATATATATATATATATATATAAAAAACATATCTCAAAAACTATAACAGCTACAGGAAAATAAATAAAATTTTATTAATCAGGAGACATTTTTATCCATGAAATTAAAAAAAAAAAAATTTTGAAAAATTTAAAATTGTTAAAAATGTTGGAAAATCTGTATGATAATGATAATTTTTTTGAGAAGAACGAAGGAGCTCCATCGCTACGAGTGAACGTCAAAGATGCCAAATGTCGATTTTTTTAACTAAAAGATATCCCAAGGGTAAATCACAAAGATAGACAGAGTCGGGTTTCGGCCTACTGGGATTTACCGGGACTTCTGTCCCCCTCTCTGTCCCTCCGTCGGCTCGAACCCCCTAAAAAGGAAATAAAAAGAAAAATTAACATTTTCTCCAGAGCATAATAAAAAACAATATTTGGCAACTCTTGCTCTCGCACTACTGCAGAAATGGAAGGTTGATGAGAGCGTACGCTGCAAGGTTGATGAGAGCGTACGTTGCCAGACCAAAGATTATACTAATATTTAAGGTGTTATTAATAAATATTAGAATAAATTAGAATAAAATAAATTTTTTAAGTTCCATCGATGAAATTGTTCATGAAATCAAAATGTTATTTTTTTTTCTTGTACCTGTTATAGTTTTTTTAGTTATATGTATGATGCTTTAGAGAGGTTTTTATGTATATATTATATATATATATATATATATATGTTGGGGATATATATATATATATATATATATATATATATATATATATATATATATATATATATATATATATATATATATATATATATATATATATATTATATATAGATTTGATATATTATTATTATTACATATATATATATGCCCTTTTCTGTTTTAGCCAATGGTCAGTTTTGAATTTTTTTTTGTTTTTTTTTAATATATTGCTACTATATGATACCAACAATGAATTTCAGTGGTAACGGACATGATTCAAAAGTTCGAAATATTTTTTTAAAAAATTTTAAAAATCTCATTTTTGTTAAATATTGTTTTAAAATGAAATATCTCGAAAAGTACGACACTTACAGAAAAACCAATTACATATTTGGAATCAGCGTATAAAGCTTATTACAAAAATGTAAAAAAAAAAAAAAAAAATTTTCATAAATTAAATATCTCAAAAACTACGACACTTACAGAAAAACCAATTACATATTTGAATCAGCGTATAAGGCTTATTATAAAAATGTTAAAAAAATTACCAAAAACGGCAAAAAACGGCAATGTAGGGGGCTGGAGCCGACGGGGGACAGAGGGGGACGTTTTCCATACCCCGTGGAGGGGCGGAGGAACCCCGCGACACCCAAATACCAAAGAGCGGGGGTTCCGGAGACCCTCCCCGGAGGGGGAAATAGTCCTACCCCATCCCCGGAAGGCCGAGAGACCCTGACTCCTGATGCATCTTTGCGGTTTACCCTTGGGTATTCCTTGCAAAAAAAAAAAAAAAATTAAAACTGACGGAGTTGTAAAACGACAGGTCCTATATATATTTGAATCATGTCCGTTACCACTTAAATTGATTATTAGGATTATATACTAGAAATATATTAAAAAAAACAAAAAAATCAACAACTGACGGAGTCGTAAAACAGAAGAGGTCCCATATATATATATATATATATATATATATATATATATATATATATATATATATATATATATATTATATATATATATATATATATATATATATATATATATATATAGGTGAAGTTGCATAATAAAAGAAGAAAGATACTTTTAAGAAAAGTTTATTTAAAGAAAAATGTTACTATATATATGTCCAAGATGAAAATCAATGTATT
>JABUQX010029867.1:30000-32500 GCA_015478945.1 Trachelipus rathkii
GGATAATGCCCTTGAGGTGTCAACTTTTGATAAAAAAAAACAATAAATACAGAGGTTTGGCATAATTAGCACAGAAATAGTCTTACAAATAGAAATTAAATGCTACGTCTATAAATTGGAATGAAAGAAATAGGTATTAGGCATACAAATTGAATTCAAATAGGTTATCAAAGTGGTAGGTTATAAATTTAAAAAACAAAAACAAAAAAAAACATCGAATACTATAATAAATAAAATAACCTAAACAGGACACGGCAATAAACGTAAGTAATTTGAACTCTTTGACAAAAGACCGTTGTTAAAAACCGGAATAAACCAGATATATCAGCATGTATCCTATACATTCATCGAAAAACACCAAAATCTCACTTTACCAGTATTATTATTATTATTATTATTATTATTATTATTATTATTATTATTATTATTATTATTATTATTATTATTATTATTATTATTATTATTATCTGCTTTTTCTGAAGGCCTTGCTCGCATGAGCACACATAAATATATACATTCGTATGCAAACACACGCATATATATAATATATATTATTATATATATATATATATATATAGTATATATTATATATATTTATATATAATATATAATATATATATATATATATATATATATATACTATATATATAATTATATAATATATTGCTATATATATATATAATTATATATATATATATATAACCAAAACCCATAAAAAGAGAGAGAGAGAGAGAGAGAGAGAGAGAGAGAGGATCGAGGAGAGAGATGAGAGAGAGAGAGAGAGAGAGAGAGATGATGTGATCGATTCTCATAATAGTACACTGTAAAATTAATTCTTTGAAGTTTAAATAAGAAATGACGTCAGTAGTAAATTTCGATGGCATAAACCCTTGCTTTGTCAAACATTCGTGAATATCTAAAAAAAATTTCCCTATGTTAATATACGAGGACTATAAAACCATCGCACCTTTGGACAAGGGCAGTATCACTTCCACTAGCATAAAAGAGGGAGATAAGGAGAAGGAACCCCGCATAGTACCTCGCTTGCCATGCATTCATAGTATAGAAATCGCTTATACCCTAATAACAATCAATTTTTAAAAAACTCAATCAACTGACTCCTACCTCTATTTAGCCTCTCACTCGCTGAAAACTTTAAAGTTGACAATTAAGCGATTGTTGAAATTTAATGGAGTTTATATTTAGTATTATTACAACCATTGTGATACCATTGGAATTTATTAGTAACATCATTTCCTAATTCGTACTGAAAAAAGACGTTTCTAGAACTAAACAGGTCATATATATACTATATATATATATATATATATATATATATATATATTATATATATATATATAATATATATATAATTAAATAAATATATATATATTATATATAATATATATATATATATATATTTATAAAGGTTTGTAGTTTTGATTCGCACATTCAATCAATTTTCACAAAAGAAAGAAATTTTCCAATTTATGTGGCATAGTCGTAAACTCACGATTCGCTTACCAATACTGACATATACAGACATATAAATGTATACATGTACGTCCACTCAAACATACATAATCCTCTACAGACATATTAAAATAAACAACCTTCGCGTCTCTCAGAAGTTTACAAGTCAGATAGTTACTTTAGCTCATCTGTGTGCAACAGCATGTGTGTACGATGAACCTTTTGGGACAGTCAAATTGTAACACCTTTCCATGGCACTTACTTAAGTGTTTTGCAAACTTTCCATTCAGATTGACCCATCCTCAGGTCAAGGACCTTTGAAGGTCAATCGTACCTTCACTGGCATCTCAACATTCACATTCAAAAAACAATCACTTATTTTTACACAATCGTAGATTATGCCCCACAGAACTCACTTGATATATATATATATAATATATATTATTATACTATATACCATATATATATAATACTATATAATAGTATTATATATATACTATATAAATAACTAATAAAATAAACCACTAAATAAACTAAAACAAACATATTAACATCAACTCACAACCAAATACAATATCAAATGCACAATCAATCAAACCAATCACAAACCATCAATCATCATCATACATCACCTCATCATCATCATCCACATCATCATCATCAATTATCATCATCATCCATCCATCATCAATATTATTATTAGATATTATTATTATTATTATTATTATTATTATTATTATTATTATATTATTATTATTCATATATTATTATTACATTATTATCTATTATATTACTAGCTCGTACTCCCTACTTGGCATGCGCTATTATGGCGAGCAATAGAACCTGGGGCCTTTCGGCCAAAATAGTATTTCTTCTACCTTCAGTACCAGTTTGGATTTTATAAAAAGCTTGTCTCGACATACAATCCTTGTTACTGCATCTCTTTACTCGAGTGATTGCCTTCATCTAGAAAGGTTTTTTTTATACTAGGAAATCATATTTCGCCATAGTTTTAAAACCCCTTCTC
>JABUQX010029867.1:37500-52500 GCA_015478945.1 Trachelipus rathkii
ACATTTTTGAAGTTACTTGAGAGAAATTTTAAAAAGATAAAAAGATATAAAATATGAAGGGATTGAAATGATCGGAAAGTCTAGCAGAATGTTCATTTTGTTGCGAAAATGTCGAATTCGCCAAAGGTTACCTAGAGGAACTATCTTTGCGGGAAGAAGAAAAAAATTATATTTCAAAATGCAAAGTTAATGAATTTAAATGGCTGAGGGACAAAAAGCATGTTTTTACTCTTCTTTTCAGACGATTCATCAAAAATAATTTGAATTGAAAAAATGAAAATAATCTAGGTTTATTATCGAAGAAAATGAACTTTTTTGTATTTCGATAAAAGGATATTGTATTAATGTACATGAAGGACCTAAATTCCTATGTTCTAGCCCCCAGAAATTGTCTGTTCGAGATCTACATCTACGCGTGTGGCCAGAACAAAGAGAAATGCAATAAAATTACATTAAAAAAATAACTCTGCATAGGTCAAGTTAAGTTTATAAAATATATCCCTTAAGACGATTATACCAGTAAAACCCAAAGTAACAGCCTAAAGACACCGCAGATAAGCTGAAAATAATCTATGAAGATTAGTGTAGAACTTGCACGATAATAAAAGACGGAAGAAGCGAGCAAGAGGAAATTAAGAGAGGTGTAGCTTTTGAAAGGAAGAGATATAGAAACATGGGAGATATCAAAAATAAAAAGAGAATTTCTGAGAAATTTTCTGAAGAAGATAGCGAATGTTAGCATGACACATTATTGAAATGAAGAACTCTAATAATATACCAATGACGAATTAGATTTTCAAAATATGTGACCCATATATGGATATAGTAAAAAGTAGACGAATTACTGTATTACAACAAAATTATTATTATTATTATTATTATTATTATTATTATTATTATTATTAATTATTATTATTATTATTTATATATTATCATCTATATTATTATTATGGTGATCTCGATCTTCATTATTATTAGATACAGATCTCTTTAATTATGCATGTATAATTAAAATTTCATAGAGAACTGAAAAAAATATTTTATTCTTAATGTTATATTGTATATATATATATATATACTATATTATATATATATATATATATATATATATATATATATATATATATATATAATTATACTTGTGTGCATGAATATTATATATCGGAAGATGTATCGTTTAAGACATCTTTGATACGGATGTAAATGTAAAAGCTTTGACTCTAACATAATTATATAATACTGAGTTGTGCAGAGTAGTGTTGTGTATATGTATATAGGGATGTAAGTGTGGTGTGTGTGGTGTGTGTGTGTGTTAAGAGAAGGTGGTGTGTGTGTGTGTGCTGTGTGTGATAGTGTGGATTGTAGTAGACAAGATGCTGTGAGTGTCTATAAGCCGTCGTCTCGACCTGTGTGTGAGGGTCTACATTTCTCAAATTTTCACCTTTGTATGCGATTTCGAATAAAAAATGACGAGGTAATTTATAATTTATTCTACTTTCTCTCTTCTCTCATACATCTCATCCTCTTAACAAAACATATATATTATATATAAATAGTATAATTAATGAAATATATATATACATATATAGTATATATATAATATATATAAAAATTTATGTATATTATAATTAATATTATTTATAGGATAATATAATACCATATCTCCTTTGACTCATTCATTATTATACTAAATATATAATATAATATTATTCAAGTAAATTATATACTTATATATATTATATCGTATATATATATCTACTATATATATATATAATTACTCTCTCTCTCTTTCTCTCTCTTCTCTCATCTTCTTCTCTCTCTCTCTCTCTCTCCTCTCTCTTGGTTTTCTCTCTCCTCTTCTCTTTCTCTCTTCTCTCCTCATCTCATCTCTTTTCTCCCAAGGTTCAGTTTGCCTTCGTGAACCATTTCGTCATCGTGGCGTCACCACTTCTATACTCCTACTATTATATAATAATAATAATATATAATAATAATATAATAATAATAATAATAATAATAAATAATAATTAATAATAATAATAATAATAAGTTAATTATAATAAAATATAATAATAATAATAATTAATAATAAAATAATAATAGAAAATTAATAATAATAATAATAATAATAATAATAATAATAATAATAATAATTAATAATAGGCTCTATAATAATAATAATAATAATAAAATAATAATAATAATAATAATAATAATAATAATAATAATATAATATATAATAATAAATAATAAATATAAATTTTCCAACAAATTTTGAGCCATTCGATTTGATCTTCAGAGTCAGAAACTAAATTAAAAAAAACATCAAGACATTAACGGATTCCAATTTCAAACACACACACACACCACACACACACACACACACCACACACACACACACACACACACACTACAACCACACACACACACGTACACACACACTCATTTACATTATATATATATATACTATATATATATATACTATATATATATATAATATAATATATATATATATATATTTATAATTTATATATAATATATATATATATATATATATAATATATATATTAATGTTATATGCGGTAATGAAAGGTCAGAGCCTACATAAACCGACCAAGTAGAGAGGGGAAAGATTAAATTTCAAATTAAAGGTCAACAATGCCCCAAAGATACCCATTTTTAAAACGTGAAAATCAAAGAAAGAGGAGAGTATAGAAGAAGCAAGTGTGTTTCAATCTTTTCCAGTAAAATAGAGAATGAGCATTGCTTTTAAGCCTGGGGTTAAAATATGTGAACGAAGAAATAATGTAAAAAGGGAAATCACGTGATCTTTCATCAATGGAGTAGGTATGCGACTAGAAAGTTCGAAACAGCTGTGTCTGTTGTAATAGAGTTGGTATAAGGAATTATAATAGAGTTGTAATAGAGTTGTTATAAGGAGTTGTATGTCTCCTCCTTCAGGGAGAACCGTGTGCCGTCACGTGCCGATGACTTGACCCTTCATTCTTCAATTCATTTCAAATCTGCTCCCTCTTTTACTTCTAGAATAGCCTCTTGCCGATTCTATTCTCGCTGATCTGGATAGAATCTCCGGGTGGGATGGTCTATACCTTTAGTGATAATTCAATTCTTTTTAAAACAAACTTCTGCAAATCTCCCTTTCTAAGACACCTTCTAACTATCCTATCTCTTTCGATGATTCTTTCGTTTCTCCTGTTGACAATATAAACATTATTGGCCTTAACATAAGTAAAAAAGTCTTGGAAACCTCACATTACAACGGCTGCTAGGGACACAAGAGATCACAAAGAAAACTGGGAGAGAAGTTTCATTTTTAGACCTGCGAGACTTTTTTTCCTCTTCTTTTCTCAGCTACTCCAACTAAACAAGGGTCTCATCCGCTCTCATATCGGGGGGTGGGGGTATTAGCTCTGGTTTCACCCCGCTTTTGGATAGGGTCGAGTCAAAGCCAAATATCTTATGAACTGCTTTCTGTACTTCTTCCGAGATTCACTTCACCCTCTCATCCTTGTGGCAAAAAAATTAAACAGTATGATGTATGGAGCTTTAACTCTTTTTCTATAGGTACCGTGCCGCAGCAGCAAGTGCTCGAGGAAAACTTACCACTCGCGTTAATGCTCAGGCACAACATGATGGTGTTGTCTGCACATGAGTTTTGTGGTGATATTTTGGTAAGTCCAGGCTTGTTCGCTGCGGTTGGTTCCTTTTTTCCAGCCACATCCTGCCTGTGGAATCTCTTCCTTCTTCTGGCGTTTCCTGGCTGAATTTTAATCTCCCTCACTTGTAAAGCCTTGCATTTGCTCATTTGCGTTAGTGATAGTGATACTATATGATGCGATTTTATAGGCACCCCCTTCCTCTGTAATAGGGCTCTGCCCGTGAGTGGTATGTCAACATATTTCTTAAAAATCAAAGAATTAATTCGTGCGAATTAAATTGATAACAATAATCAAGCACATCAGGCAAGTAACGTTGACGTAATATAATATATATATATATATATAATCCTAATATATATATTACTATATCGATAAATTAAAATATATAAAATATATTAATAAAATAACCTATATATATATATATTATTTATAAGTATATTATATATATATAGGTGTTTATATATATATCTATAATAATATATATAAAAATGGCTAATATATTACAGTCATAAATGTGTGTGGTTATAAACTTTTGTATGTCTCTCCATATGTTATATAGTTATTTTAGTTTCTCAAATTCCAAACATAATCTTCAATTTTTTTCTAACAGCATATAGATAAGATTTTAATATAAAAATTTACTCAAATATTAAAAAAAGATGTATATTTATATTTTGTGTATATTTACAATATATATTTTCAATATTATTACTATATTATATATATGCTAAACTTTATCTAATATATAGCGTTTATATTTATAATATATTTACTTATAAATAACTAATATATATTCAATTATAATATATAATTATATATAACTTATATAGGTTAAATGCTCACTATATGTATATTATATTCAAATAATCTAATACATATAAAATACTATATATTATAATGAGTATATTATATCAATTATTGATGTATATATATTATAATAAATTATATTTATTATATATTCATCACCATCATTCTTTTCCTTAGTGTGTATGATAGATTCACATGCCTAAATTGGAAACAGAAAATTATTAGAAGATAAGAATATGACTCAAGTCGAAAAAAAAAGCCCAGCCTTCCGAGAAGGCAATAGTTGTAAGGTTCTTGGTGACTTCCTTTTCGACTTAAAGTCAAAGAATTTTCTTCGCGTCTAGAAAACATCCACCCCTAAAAGGTGATTTCTTTTCCGACGAGGTATTTTCTGCAATACTAACACTCCACTATAGATCATTTTTCGAATCTCACATAGATAGGGTTCATCCTTGCGCCAAGGCTCGGACCACAGGACGCATAACACCCTCACAAACCCCGCTAGGTTCAACTTTTCCTATTATAACTTTCTTCTCGCTTCTTGCCAACACTCACATTCTCTCCTTCAGGCATTCCTTTACTGACTTATCCACTTTTATTCGGTCTCCCACGCATATCCACTCCACCACTATATCATCTTTCCACGTGACCAAAAACTAGGCATTCAATGTACATCTTCATTTACTCCTACTCATTACTCTCCGATTTCTTCACAACCACACAACTCCCTAAATGCGTTCATTTTCATTTTATCAATTCTTTCTTCCAGCGGACTAACACGCCCCCCTAATAGATGTCCATTACTTACTGAAACACATTGAACTTTAAATCATATACCTCTTATTCCAGGAGTATAGTCACTAGTGTAGTTACATTAACAAGAAGGTAATTAACATACTCTTCTCAATGTCAAGTACACATAGCGCTAATAGAAGACTTAGAAACAAGTATGCATCCAACCTCAAGGAATAATTATTCAACCAGCCACCTTTCCTACCATTCACACAACTTTTGTACTACACTCTGATAGTACCCGTTATCCCTATTCAATCCAACAAAGTTCTATTATCATAAATATTTAAAACTCAGACACTTGTTAATTACTTCTTCAGTTCCAACATCAACTTCTTGTTGACCTGAAAAATGAACACATCTCACAACCCACTCCCTTGCTCCTTATCTACGTTTCCTTTCTATAACCCTCACTCTTTCTCACACACCATATAATTTTCAATCTATGTACTTATATATATATATATATATGTATATAGTATATATATAGTATATGATAAACGATTATTTATTATTATTATATAGGTATAGATAATTTATTATTATTTAAAATATATTATCAAATAAATGAAATGCATATATAATAGTCTTTTTTTTATTTCTGGGGGGCTGCTCACTGTTTGAAGATATTATAGCCTGTACCAGTTATATATTAGTATTTAAGGACATTATTTTAAGCTTGTTATGTTCTTTTTAAAAATCAAGACACATTGGCTCATTTTTCTCCATGGAATGGACTAGGATTCATAAAAGAGGGTGGGAGGGTGTTTTCTACAGCTAAAAGTTCCTCACAACGCAAATCAAAGATACATATACTATATATATAAATAAATTAAGAAATATAATGATAATAATAATGAAAAAATTGCTACTATAATATAATAAGCTAATTTTTTTAATTTAATATAACTTATATTGAGTGAGATACTTATATCCTAAAAAATACGCATATATATGTATAAAGACTCATAATTATTATAAAAGGTATTAATCTTTAAGTATGATAGTTATATTATATTTCGTCTATATAATTAGTAAATAATACGGTAATATAATAAAAATATAACTCAAATAAATATACATTCTATGGGATACTCTTATTATGAATATTTATAATAACATAAAGAACAACTCACTAGAATTCGTAGTCTATATCTTATATATATACACAAACATTTAATCAACAATTTAATTACTATAATAATTTTAATATATAGATGGTTAAATAACGTCTTTAAAATAAGGTAAGAAATAAAATTCAACACGTTTATAATTTATAATTTAACGAATCTAATCTTAACTGAATGTATCCAATTATTTCAATCTTAACATAGGACTATAACTGTTATCTAACTGTTACTGTGGTGTAATAAATTACTCTTACCGTTAACAGCTTTAAAACGAATTAAACTGTAAGATCGACAAAAAACAGCAAGCTCTAACGTACTACTCAGTATATTCTAGAAAAAAATATATATATCCTATATATATATACAGAAGACTTGTTTTACGTGGTTATATATATATATATACTATATATAAGTAATACATTCGGATTAATAGGTTTATATATATATATATATATATATATATATATATAGTTATTCTAGATCCGTTTTATATATCTTCTATATCTATATATAATATAGCAATATATATATCATATATTAATATATATATATATATAATAATTATATTATAGTATATATAATATATATACTTAATATAATATAATATATATGTATATTATATATATATATAACTACTCAATATATATATATATATATATATATTATAATTATTATATTATATTAAATATATATATATAATATATTAATATATATATATATAATATATATTATATAATATTACAGTGTTTTGGTTTATCCTTTTTATTAATTTTTTTTACATAGATATGAATAAAATTAAAAATTTAGATCCGGTATGCTAGAAAATTAAAAAAAAGATAAAAAAAAACACAAACAGAAAAATCAAAACAGAAAGAAACAGAAAAGAGAGACAGTCAAAGGAAACTCCATTCTTGAAAATCGGACAAAAGGTATAGTGTTTTTATAAAATTTTTAGGTTTTTTAAGAATTTATTGTACAAAAGTGGTCTCCCACACTTCATTAGGTTCTATTTAATGCATTTCAATGTATATTATTTTTATGGTTTCGAAAGAGTAGAAAAAACTTGTCTCACCGGAACTAAAAAATTATCAAAATTATTTAATTTTAAGAATGGTTACATGGAGATAATTTTGAAGTCTCAAATTCGTTTAGAGAAAATCATATTTTCGAATAATTTTAAGGAATATTTACTAAATTCTGTTAAATTATTTTGAACATAAAATATCTAAAATACCAGTTGCGTTCGTGTGGCCAACCCAATACCAAGTTGCGTTCCTGTGGCCAATCCAAAACCAAGTCGCGTTTCTGCGGCCAATCCACTACAAAATTGGGAATCTATCCCGCTTTTGGACCACTTTTTGAAAAGTGCTGACATCATTGTTATTTTGAGTGATGTCACATCATGATGAAGTGCTCAACTCTGCACACGAACAAAAAATAAAAAAAAACACAAAAAATAAAAACTGCAGGGTATATTTGCCAATGTCTGCCTCGCTATTAAACCGTTTTGTACAGTACCAGTTTCTTCGGTCGTAAGACCGTTTAGCAGACCGTCAAATTCATTGAAAAATGGCAAAAAAAGCACTAGTCAAGAGCGACTTAAAATCATCTAGTAATTCTGTCCAGCTACCATGGTTCAATCGATAGAGTGACAGAGTCGCAAAGGTAAGGGCCCGGGTTCGATCCCCCGTCCGGATGATAGGTAGCAATTACCTAGAGACGTTCCCCTCCTATGATAGGGCTATGCTCTTGAGGTGCGAACAATTTTTTTTTTAAATAAATGATTTACCTAAGCAAGTTGATTTTTTCCGAAATTATTGGTAAGGGTCCAAGGGAACCCTCTTCATAAAGTCAGGGTCTTAGGGATATTACTTAAATCACCTAAATGGGTTGTTTAGGGTCAGAAGCAATTAACTGCTTCTTCATGTGAACAACTGCAGATAGCTAAAGCAATGAATCCACAGTTAACATTACCTCACATATTTGTACAGAAAATAAGTTTAAATTTCGGAAGGGTAATAGGTGGGTTTAGTGCCCATATAAGTAATCTATGATGATAATGAGTATGGAAGAAAGCCTATTTTATATAAAGATACCTTATTATTATTTACTATTACTATATATAGTATATATATATAGTTAAAATAATAATAAAGTGAATATTACTACTAGTGTATATATATATATATAATTATATAGTTTTATATTTTATATATTAATAAAGAATAAATATATATATGGTTAAAGTTACTTAACACCCGTCTACACGGAACGGGAGGTCGGATCAAAAAAAAAAATTTCACAGGTTGAGTAGCTCTATGATACATAAATAGATGTTCTAGGATCGAAATTGAAAATTTTTTTCCTAGGTGACCTTGAACTGACCCTAACATGACCTTCATTGTGGACCCCGTAGAAACATATGAAAAAAATTATTACCACTCTTCACCTTAGAAACATCTACTCTTTAAAAACATTTTTTTGAGACGACCTCCCGTTCCGTAATGACAAGGTGGTACCGCGTTAAGTAGGAGAGAGGCATTTTCGTTCACTCGTTAGTACCTTCTATACTAGGGTTAGAATACTACTGAATATATATATATAATATATATATAATAATAAGTATATATATATATATATATATATAGTATATATTATATATATTATATAATAGTAGTAACTATATTTATTACCTACTCCCCCTCTACGAGTATAGTATATATAGTAAGTGTTCTACCGGATATACCCCCGCTCTGTGTATAATAGTATATTAATTGGTATATATATATATATATATATATATATCTATATAATATAGTATTGATAGATTATCATATATTACATATATATATATATATATATTGATATACGCGAGTGTTTACTTATGTATAAGATGTATAGTTGGCCTGAAGCCGCGATTATCATAACTTGAAGAATGTTAAAAAATTTTCCTGACGGGAGCGTCATCCCATACTTTATCGTCAATAGCCGTGCCTGACAGGCACTGTAAGTGTGTAGGTGTGTGTGTGTACGTGCGTGTGTGTGTATGTCTGATAAAAATCTTATCTACCGTGTACATGACATGTCCGCTTATCGTATCTATTGATGACATGTGAGTATAAAGAGGCGGCATCGTGAGCATTGCCCTTTTACGTTGGTTGTTGACCCAAGACAAGAAGAGCCAGTGGAGTGCCGCCGTTTCTGGCACTCTTGCTCTTCTTTTTCTATCGTTAAATAGTTAAAGAGCGACCAATCATACAGACACACACACACACCCACACTTAAACGCACACACACAAATATACACACACACACATACATAAGCGATAGACATAACAATACACAAGCTCACTATATCAACTACCCTTAGTATATATATTAATTATATATATATTGATTTTCCATAGTCGGTACTATCTAGATATAGTATATACATATACTACCCCTATACTGCGCTATATACTAGTGGGTGGTTGATTAAATACCTTATATATTTACAAATATATATATTATATATATATTAATTAATATCGGCCTATATAAAAAAAATAATATTAGAAATAAAATAAAATAATATATAATATAATAAATAAATATATATATAATATGCTCATTATAATAGTTCATTTTGGCATTAGGCACTTGGCTGAGCGACGTTAAACCACGTGGGGAGATGACGTAATAGAAAAGAGCCAATAGGAAACTGGAATAGAAAATGCTAGGGCCACACAGTGCCACAAAATACCAGAAATGAAGTTGTCAATAAAAGAGAGGATATCGAATTTGAGCTTTTTTTACAACCATGCTGCTGTACGGTCACTAACTTGGGGTCTCTCTCTCAAATTCTTTTTTTGGTAATTAAACACGATTCAGATTTCTTCTTTTTTTTAATTTTAATTCATTGTTTTTAAGAAGATAATTATAATTAATTTGAATTAATTTTGTAGCATTTTAGTTTCTTAATAGCAAATAAATTAACAACATTTAAATTTTCACACACACACACACACCTACACATTACACACACACCACACACCTACACGCATCTCACACACACACACCTACACATCTACACACACACACACACACACATCACACACACCCACTACAACACACCACACACACACCCACACACACACACACCTTCTACACACCTTATTTTTTTTTTCTAGTGATTAACTGCTTACCGTTGTTGATTCTAGCAATACTAATAGTACTAATACTATATTTCTTACTACTATTAATAACAATTCTAATAAGGTAGAACTTAGTACAACTATTATTACTGGAACTTGCTTACTATTTTCTAAACCAATAGTATAATGA
Source organism: Trachelipus rathkii (assembly GCA_015478945.1). Classification (NCBI taxonomy): domain Eukaryota; kingdom Metazoa; phylum Arthropoda; class Malacostraca; order Isopoda; family Trachelipodidae; genus Trachelipus; species Trachelipus rathkii. The sequence goes on from JABUQX010029867.1 coordinate 48,236, forward strand.
TAATGATAGCTCAATACCTCACTACTACTAAATATCTACTACTCTACTTAATACTGGTATCACAATTATTAATAAGTGAATATATTAATGAAATAACTATGGCATAATAATAATAATTAATGGAATACATATATAATAATAATAATAATAATAATAATAATAATAATAATAATAATAATATTACGGTACTACTACTACTTATAATAATAATGGTAATAATAATGTTATAAATACTACTACTACTACTACTACTACTACTAATAATAATAATAATAATAATAATAATATATATACTAATAAATAAATAATAATAATAATAATAATTAATAATAATAATAATATAATATATAATAATAAATAATTAAATAATAATAATAAAATTAATAATATAATTAATAATTATAATAATAATAAGTAAAAATAATAATAATAATAAAATATGTTAATAATAAAAATAATAATAATATGATATTTAATTTATTTATACCTTTACTTTTATTATTATTAATATATATTTATATTTAGTTGTTATATTTATTATTATTATTATTATTATGTTTATATTATTACTTATTATTATTATATTACAATAATAATATAATAATAATAGGTACTACTACTACTACTACTACTACTACTATACTACTACTAATAATAATAATAATAATAATAATAATAATAATAATAATAATAATAATAATAATAATAATAATAACAATAATAATAATAATAATAATAATAATAATAATAATAATAATAATAATAATAATAATAATAATAATGAATAATAATAATAAATAGTTATGATTATACATATATAAATAATAATAATAATAATAATAATAATATAATAATATAATAATAATAATAATAATAATAAGGTAGTTATATTGTCACATATTAAGGATTTATTGTGAGTAACATATTGAGGAACTTTTGCCCATTTCGGTGAAGGAAAATAACTTTGAAGGTTTAACTATGAGAATCGGACCCGTAACCCTCGAAAAACGAGTTCGATTCGTTAGCACATACTTTATGCTGGATTACAATTTATTTAATGTTATTCAATCCTATCCTCACCCCCCCTCTCCACTCCCACACTATATACATCTCCACTTTACCCAGTCATGAATATATGTAACTTTGTGATCAGTTGCATGTATAGATACATTATTTTTTCAGCTGTTTTCAATTTACAATATGTCCCCATGTTTTAGGGTAAATTAAATTCCGTTTGCAGTACCCCCGACCAGTGAATGTTGGGGAATTATATCTAACTTAATCATAGTGTATATATATTACCCAATCATGGTATTCAAATGCTAAAATTTTATTTCCTACGACCAAAGAAAAAGGAAAAAATTCTCTGGAAAAATTAAGTACCTCTTAAATCTAAGGAAAAGAATCTCTTCAGTTAATTCCAAATTTGTGATTGTCTCTGAAAATTTTTCAACTTCTTATGTACTTCAGGCAGACAAAATTGCAGAAACAAACTTATTCCTGTTTGATTATCCTTTTCTCTTGACAGTACCTTACTTTTTTTATTAGTCACCTGTTTGTTTGCTCTATATATGTTATATTCTTTGATATTAGTTATGTTTTCCTACGTTTGTCAAGAGTTTGAAATCGCTTGAAGGTAGTTTGACCTGTTTAAAATATGGTTTATAATCCATATTTCAAAAAGGACCGAAACAGTTTTATACGATTACAACGTAGGGAATCGCAACTAATGTCTTTGCAGTTCCTAGAGCTTCACTATATGACAGAAAATATTTTTATGATATTCGAGTATTATTATAAAACGATACCACCAAAAACAGGTATCATACCATTTGGGATATAACGCCTTTTTTCCCAAAAAAGCAATAACTAAATTTCTACCTCACTACATGTTAAGACTCTAATCCTGTTATCTAATTCTGACATGTTAATCCTCTATCGTATCCTTTTCAAAAATGACATTTTCCTGTCTTATTTTTTTGACGATAAACGATATTAATAATGTAATAATCTACATATTTTTTTAATTCTATCTCACCCTCCTTCCTACTCTTCTATTATTTATCTCGTCACAAGAATCATTCTTTCATGTCTGTTGCATTAAACAGTAAGTGAAAAATGGATTTCTCCTTTCTATTTCTTTAAAATGCTTATTTACGAATTCCAAAATCTTTTTCTTCTTTATAGACAATGAACCTCTAACATGAAACCAGAAATCTAATGGTTTATAATTTTATTTCCATTAATATATGCATATTCACATGTAATTATCCTTAAACTAAATTTACAAAGTGGAAGAAAGATATGATGTACATATTCAAGCCTAGTTTCACACCCAACTGCAACCTGAAACATACTACTAACTCACCCAACATTGTACAACATCGTAACATGCTTTATCACAAAGTTTATTTCCTTCAAGATTGTGTTATCAAAAAAGTACTCACGTTAATCGAAGGTTGAACAGACCAATACAAAACTTTTCGTAGCTTTGCTCTATCTACATCTTAGAAGATTCAGAAAGACACCAACTTCCTATATACCTATACTAATGTCTTGCATTCAAAATTACTTATATAAGAAAGCAAATCCAGATGTTAATAATATACTGACCAAACATTCTTTTAAATCAAAAGAGAAAAAATTAAAAGTTGCTCCTTAAAAATATTATGAAAACTAAGGGTAAGTCTTTAAAATGTGTACAATTATATAAAATTATTATTATTATTTTTATTATTATATTATAATTATTATTATTATTATTATTATTATTATTATTATTATTATTATTATTATATTTTTATTATTATTATTATTATTATTATTATTATTATTATTATTTGTAGTGATAGTAGTAATAACAGCAAATGTATTAATAATAAGTAAATATAAGGGATACAAAAATAGTAATCTAAAGGAAAATTCTGTAAAGAAAATCCTCCTCATGGTTCTTAAATTATTTTATTCAAAATTTTCATTCAAATTGTAATTTAAATGAATATGTTTTTCACTTATGGAATCATTGACTCAAGATTTAAAGAATATCCCTCATTGTCAGTTTGTTTGTTTTGCTCTCTCTCTCTCTCTCTCTCTCTCTCTCTATATATATATATATATATATATATATATATTATATATATATATATATATATATATATATATATATATATATAATATTATATATATATAATATAATATATATTATATAATATATATATATTATATATAAGAAAAATATATATATATATATGTAAAATATATATATATATATATATATATATATATATATATATATATATATATATATATTATATATATATATATATATATTATATATATATATATATATATTATATATATATATATATATATATATATTTATATATATTATATATATATATATATATATATATATATCTCCCTTCTGTCTATCTCTCTCATTCTTTTTCTCTCTTATTATTATTATTATTATCATCTACCTCCCACCTCCTATCCCCAGATTGGGGATGAAGTGTGTAGCATACACCGCAACAGAAAAGTAGTAGAAGAACATTACGCAAGTCGAAAAGAAAGCCCTCCCCCCTTTATACCCTTAAGTGAGAACTCGTCGCAGTCAGAAAAATACACCCTAGACCTAGAGGTTTCACGAAACTGCGACGGGCCCTCATTGTGTTATCTCGTCAATGGGGGGGGGGGGTTCATCCCCTGGGCAAAGCCCACAACAATACTCCTTCACAAAACACCGTCATTCATTCTTGTTATGCACAGTTCTTCTCGCCTATGCCAAACTCACATTCCTCTCCTTCAGGCAGTTTCAATCCACTTTTTCTTCGCGGTCTCCCAGCCGGTCGATTCCCAGCACACTCACCACTATATATCCGTTTAACAAACTGACTATCATCCATTTTTCCACTTCACCAAACCATCTCAATGTACTCTCGTTTATTCTCTCATTTACGCCTTCCTTCACACTACACAACTCCCTAATGCATTCGTTCATTCATCATTTTATCAATTCTTCTCACACCTAACACGCCCCATAGATTGTCTATCTGAACACTTCGTATCTTTGATCCATACCTTTTATTCGATACCATAGTTTAACTATTATACATTAACACAGGTAACAACATATCCTCATACAAAACCCTACCGCACTCAAGACTTAGTCCCTTCACATCCACAAAGGATTTTATTGCACCAGCCACCCTCCTACCATTCACAACTTTTCTACTACATTCTGCATCATCCGTTACTTATGTCCA